>CAOGCB010196135.1:0-10994 GCA_948266635.1 Cnidoscolus chayamansa | reverse complement strand
CTACGCAGATAATGACTAAAAATGACAAATTACATCAACAACTCTTTTGCAGTAAAGTTGATGAATCTCAGTTTAATCTGAAAAGCACTCAGTCCATTATTACTTGTAGTTCTGCACTTACAGCAACTTTCACTCTATTCTCTACTTCACCCAGTTAGACCAAGCTGTCAAAAAATGGGTAAAGACCCATCTTCCACCCACCCTGTTTGATGTAGGTTTAGGTTTTCCCCATAGGAGAACATAAATGAAACTCTGGTGCTCAAAGTCCATATCATTTGATATGATAAATTCACTATGGATGCGTGCTTCACATACACCAAAAAAATGTCTCTGTATTCAAATAGAGATGACAGAAATACTAGCTCCAAAACAATATCATTTGAGTGTGCAGGTGTATAAATGATGATTTCTTTGAATTACAAACAAGAGAAATAAAAATAATTCCAACTAATAGCTGGAAACAGAATTGATTGACTTGCATACAATATCATGCGCATATGGTTTCACTTGCATACAATATCATGAGCATATGGTTTCACTTGCATACAATATCATGAGCATATGGTTTCATCTGTACCTTCTCCATCAAAAGGTAAAGACACCTCATCAAGGACACACCCGAGGATTTTAACAGGGAATGTTTCAACTTTAAGGGGCCATGTTTGAGTTTGGAAATTATCTTGGTGGATTTGATGAGAAAGAATGCAATAAACTGATAACCAAAGCTGCTTAATCTGGTATCTACATAGATTTATATTTGCAGCAATGCATAATGGAGTGCTTATATGAACTAAGTAGAATGATTATCAATTATAGGATTGTTACATACGGCACAATTAACTAATACCAATGTCATCTGGCAATAATTCATTCCAATCACAAAGGGTGGTGTCATGATGTTTTCCCTCCCAACAAAGTACTGACAAAATGTGCTTGGCTGCTAGTATAACCTAGACACATCAAATGCATAACTGTGCCTACCCAATAAACGTCCAAAAAATTGGACCACTTCCAACCATGCTGGTCAAAGCATCCCAGCTATTAATGCATGTGGGATGTTTGGGGATCATACAAGCTTGAACATTCCAATAAATTAAGAATCAAATCATAGATATCATCCTGGTTGTTAAATAAATATTTCCTGAACCATCATTATACACACTGAACAACGTAACAGAGCTGGAGGACCAAACCAGTTTGTCCTGTCTGAATCCTCTCAGTAATGGGGACACTCCATTCTATTGAAAACATCAATAGTTTTTCACAAAATCAATAACGTGCCAATAGAAACAAATGGATAACTGTTCCAAAATATGCTGCACAGTGTCTGGAAATAATACCGGATTGATATTGCAGGAAATATACGGAGAGAAAAAAATTAGAGCCAGATCTTCATCCATGTGGCTTAGCTACAAATTATTTTTCTCAACTGCAACTTCTCCCCCTCCTCATGGAACTGTTTCATAAAATCTATGCCATTAAAAGATCCAACTAAAAAGGTAAGCAGAGATATGCAGTCTGACTTATATTGACCACCTCAACTGGACTGTTCTTACTTATTCATGCCATCTCTCAAATCCAAAGGAGCAGCAGTCTCTTGAAACATAATTTTGCATTTAAAGACGTCAGGCATGAACCAAAATAGGCAGTTATCAGTTCAATGTAGAAAAACCAAGACATTAGTCTTTCCAGCTTCTTCTTATTGGGTGTTCTTATGTGGCCGAATAAATGCTGGGACCAAGTAAAATGGATTTGGGAGTTAAGGCCCTAATTTGACTGCCAGAGGTTTATCTATTATTTTAAACAGAGCAGATACGCAATTTCAAGTCAAGGAGACTGGTCACAAGCCTGGCAGTTAAGTGGCTCAAGCCTGTGTCGCCTGGGAGCTATAACATCCTGAATTGAAACACTAAGGCTAGTAGCTCACTAGAAATAACTAGCAGGGCAAATCACGTGCATAGTTTGGGAATTAGGGAGGGACAGAGCCATCTCCATTTGTAATCAACGCTCAGTGGAAATTTTTTTTTCAAACAATAAAAAAATATTCACTGAAGAAAAAAAAAAGAAAATAGATAATCAGGAAAAGAAAATATCATGATTTAGGAAGGACAGAGTTCAAATGTTGCACCTTGAAATTCAACTTTCAAAAATTTCTCACATGGCTGCAATGAATCTAGGACAAAGACAGCTAAATCTCACTGCAGAAACTACTTCAATAAACATGACTAAATGCCTCTGGTACAAATATTTGACTGTTAAGATTACACCGAAGCATGACAAGATAAATACAAGTCTCCCAAGAAAACGTAGATGACTATTGAGTGTTGAATTATCCCATATTCCACTCATTTAAACTAAAATAAGAACAAGGATGTAGAAACTAATCAAATCACTTACAAAGATGAAGCTCTAATAAAGAGAAATAAATAAAACTGGCTACTGCTATAGGAGGAAAAATAGAAGCAAGAAATCATTTATTCTTGAAATTTTCTTTGTGAACGTCTATGTTTCTCATCAATCTGAAAAAGATAAACTACAAAGCTTGAATCAATGACGCAACCATATATTATAATCATGATACAACAAATTTTAACATATGAATATAACTTGTCTCTGATTTATCACCTGCAATCACCTCAGCCAAATGCTCCTTTGTCACTTTAAGTTCTGTAGGCAGGAAGCCTTTGATGATCATGTTGCTGCCTCACTAAGTTTCCCTCTCAAAAACTTTCATCGGGCATTCATGCATAGACAAGAGCCGGCTCTGCTAAGTTGCATATTTTGCACTATATGGTGAAAAAAAAAAGAACACAAAGCAAACACACTGACTGGAACCCTCGGACCTGCTAAAGCAGAATCTCTGATGAAATTTACAAGGTGAAAATGATAACCCATGAGTTGATTGAGCTATGACCCAACTTGGGAACCTTCAACGCACTCTACAGAACACCCCTCCCAAAGTTCTCTTGATCGAGTTGATATCTTAACTCCCCAAGTTGGCTCTGCATAGAAGGTGGAACATTAGAAATTGACTATAAAGATGCACAAGCACAATTCAAGAAAATAATAAAACTAATTAATCCCAAATAAAATAAACAATTCCAAGAGTAATTAAATCTCATTAGCATAGATTCAATCATTCTCCATACTGAAATGGTACGATAACAGTTCTTTCTCAAAAATAAATTTTCAACTTCTGGTTCAATTTTGCCAAAGCTTCTCATTATGCGGATCAGCAACGAAGCTCAAACCCAAAATCTGGAAAAAAACGTTACCACAACGGCCAATTGCTGAAGTATTCAACTAACCCAAGGCAAAGCAGAATTAGTACCAAAAAAAAAAAGGAAACCAAACCTTGGACACGGCCTCAGCAATAAGCCTTCCGGTCTCAATAGCCTCCGTTTGCCCATCTCGAACCGCCAAACAATCCCTCGGCGTCTCAAACAAGGAAAGAGAGAACTGCTTAGACACTACACCAACATCGAAATGAATAATACCTGAACTAGGTACATCGACCCGAATCCCCTTGACCGGAAACCACAAAAATAACTCCTGAGCAGAAATTCCGGACAAAGCCCCGATCTGACCGTAGCTCAGTGTCCCGGAAACATTCCTATCGTAATGCAATTCGTTCTCAAACTTGGCGTTGCAAGCTTGATCCAAGTGTACCACGAAATGGCCCGCATCCTCGATTTTGAAATCCTTAACGCCCTTAGGGAGCAAGCCCATGGGAAGCCCATGTTCCTTGAGAACATCGTAGAACGATAAATCCTCCTCCCATGGATTGACACCTGGGATTGAGATTGCAAGAAAGAGAATAACAAGTGAAAGAAAAGGCAAGAAAGGAACCATTTTTTCGCCTTTTCTCTCTTTTTTCTGTTTCGATGAGGACATGAAAGAATTTAATGGTGCAAATCCAAGACAATGTGGTGGTTTCTGGTGGCGATGGTTTTACAGCGAGGTGAATTAGGGTTAGGGTTTAAGGATCGATAAAGAATCAGGACAGAAATGGAGAAGAAACAAAGAGAGTTTTAAGAAGACACTGATGGTGCCAGCTTGAGTACAGAGAGGATTTGGAGACTTATCAATTAGTGGTGGTGCTTGTGGGGTCCACTTTTTAATCACCTACGGTCAATCCTTTTCATAGTATTTTTTCAACTCCAATAATATCATGAAACGTGGGTAGTTTGAGTGGTACTCTTGTAATTTAACAGAGATTATATGGCATTTGAGAAGCTGAGGTGGTGATATGAATCTGCAAGTCCGTGCAGGGGAGTTAGTTAGCGCCAAGTGTTTCTGGCCCGAAACGTCGAACACGCGGCGCGTGGGAGAGCGTGTGGATGCGTAAGGTGGTTTGGATGGCAGAAAAGAGTCGGTAATTACTTAATATAATATATTATATCAATTAAAAATCATTTATCAGGATTGTCTTTATTTGACATAAAATATTTTTTACTTTAAAATATATTAAAATTAATTATGTAAATTTTATTTAACATCATAATAAAAAATAAGCTATTTTAAAAAACTTGATGACTTTTTTTTAGTAAAAATAATTTAATTATTATTTTTTATTAATCTTCAGTTAATAACTACTTATTATACTATTTAATTAATATAATAGTAGTGTCTAATAATAATAATAATAATAATAAAGAGCCATTTTAAGAATAAGATGGTAGTTAGTATTAAAATTAAGAGAGAGTATTTTTGAAGAAATTATTTAATTTAAGTAAATCAAATTTTAAGAAATAAAAAAGAAAGTATATGGTGCACGTTGGAGAAAAGAGAGAGAGAGGAAAGGCGGGGGGGCAATGGCATGTGAAGAATCCGCGGATAAGGGAAAGGTGGTGGGTGCGAGCATGATTATCATTTTGTCTTCACATAAACAACTCACAATAATTTCGTAGACGGATGTTGCTTTCTAAAAACATTATATAATTTGCTATTTAGATTTTTTAAGAAAATTTAATTAATTATTTTATAAAAATAAATATGAAAGAAATATATAAAATTTCACTTCATTCATCATATTTATTTATTTATTTATTTTTATCTGAGGTTATTTTATTTTATTAAATTATATATATATATATATTAATATTTTAAATAATACTTAAAATTAATAACAAATAAAATTAATTCTTAAATTTTATTTTATTACTAATAAAATTATTAGTTAAAATTATTCTCTTAATTATTAATTCTTTATTTATTATTTATTTTTATTATATTATATATCTTTTGCTTATTATATTTTCATAACAATTAAAATATTATTATATTTTTTAAAAATTAAATTAAATATTTATACTATTATAATTATAATTTATAAATATTAATTTTTTAATTATTATAATTTTAAATTTTTTATTTGAATTAAAATAAATTGTTAATGACTAAATAATTAAAATTTTTAAATAATATTTTTTTTAAATAGAGTATCATCGTAATATCATGAACACTTTCAATGACGGGTTTTAGCGGAACCTAATACATGCCAGCTTCTAATGGCCTACGACTACATGCTTTAGGCCCAGGCCCAACCCACCCTTATGCCAGTAAGCCCACATTAACTTCTTTAATGAAATTGAAGGCCCAACCATTTTATTTTATTTTATTATTAAAACTTTAATATTTATATAAATTAATTAATATTTTATCATTTAAAATATATATATTAACGCTATTTTTCTCTATCAACAAACACAAATTTCATTTATTAATATTTTGGACGCATATTTAAAATTATTAAATTTATATTTTCACTTCTAAATTTTATATTTTTATCTATTAACGTATTTTAATATATTATTAAATATTAAAAAATTATTATTTTTAAATATAAATTATTATGTCGATATTTTTAATTTAAATTGAGCTATAATTATTTAATCTATTAATTTTATTATTAATAAGAATGAGTCCTCTATTTTAAAAATTAAAATATTTAATCCTCAATTTTGATTTTTTATTTATTTTTTATTAAGTTTTGGAATTATATTATTATTCATAAATATTATAATTCTTTACCGTTTTATTTTTCAATTAAATATTTGATTTTAAAATAAATTAACTAAATTATTTTTTAAAAATTTAGAAACTCAATTATAAATTGAGTTATGAAATTACTTTTCATTTAATATATTTTCTCTCCAACTTTCTTTCCATCCAAACAAAAAATGAATTGAGAAATATTTTCATCCTTTATTTTCTCAAGGTGGAAACAGGAACAGGAAAACATTATATTCAATCATGAAAATATTATATTATACAAACTCCATATCAAAAACATCTATGTTTGGGATGAGCCAGTTGTCGGTAGGATAGAAATTATTTTGGCATCTTTCCGTTTTCACTTCAAACATCGAGGAAAAGGAAATAACCCTTATTTTTTTCTCCTTATATTCTCTCAATTTTCACCGTCCAAACACTGAACACAAGCAGTGGGAGCGGGGATGTCCAGTTTTCTAAAAAAGTTGAAAGCTTGGGGCCCTCTTAGGAACCGGCAGCTGCAGAAGTTTCTAGCTGTCTGCAAACATGGGCTCGTTCAGAATCCCAAGTGGCTTTGTTGTATTTTATTGTCCCACTTTCACTTCTTTCCTCTTTGATAGTGAGAGATAAGCGATCCAATGCCCTCTGCTGTCTCATGCGTGTCCTTCTTCTTCTTCCTCCTACTTGGTTGTCTGCTCTCTGGTTCTTTGGCAGATGACCCTTATGTCTTCTTTGATTGGATTGTCTCTTACCTTACTGGATATCCTCTGGGAGTTAAGCAAAAGGTTTTTCTTTTTTCTTCATTGCAATTCTGTTTGATCAATCAATTATGTTATTCTCTGTTACTTTATGTCGTCTTTTTTTTTTAAAAAAACTTTTCCCGATTGCAGGGAACTATGTTTGCTGACTGTAATTATGATTTTTTTACGGATCTTTTGCAATAATAGGTGATTCTGATAATTACGTGTGCCACTTCTTTTTACCTGTTGTTTCTTATTATCACCTAGCTAGTTTGGTGTTTGAATGGGTGCATTAACTTTAAGAGTTCTGAAACGAATTATGTCATCTGATGTCGTTTATTGGCTACTGATACTATTTGAATCATTATACCAGGTGATTGGTATTAATGGGCAATTTCCTGGACCAATTCTTAATGTCACTACGAATTGGAACGTGATTGTTAATGTCAAGAATGAACTTGATGAGCCACTGCTTCTTACATGGTATAGTATAGTGTATGCTTACTACAATGTTAGAGTATAATCTGGCAATGAATTAACTAATGTCCATCTTGTTTACCGTGGTTTAGGAATGGTGTACAGCATAGGAAAAACTCCTGGCAAGATGGTGTTTTGGGGACTAATTGTCCAATTCCTTCTGGTTGGAATTGGACATATCAGTTTCAGGTCAAAGATCAGATAGGAAGTTTCTTTTACTTCCCTTCCCTCAACTTCCAGAGAGCAGCTGGTGGATATGGAGGAATTATTATAAACAATAGGGAAGTCATTCCATTACCATTTGCTGTGCCTGATGGGGATTTTACACTTTTTGTCAGTGATTGGTATACAAAGAGTCATAAGGTCAGTACAAATGGTTTGGCCTATTGTTTGTGGTGGACCCGGCTGCTTTAGTTGGTTTATGTGCTTGGCCAATGTTCATGGTTTAACAGGAACTAAGGGAACGTGTTGAAAAAGGAGATAACATAGGAGTCCCTGATGGTGTCCTCATTAATGGATTTGGTCCTTACAGATATGATGAAGCACTTGTCCCAGAAGGCATAACTTATCAAATAATAAATGTTGAACCTGGTAACTTGTCCCAGATTTAGTTTGCTATTATATCTTCTTTTAGAACTTAAATCCTGCTTGGAGGAAATGATTGCATAATTATAAATTTGGTTTTTTTTAATTGCCATATAAGTAGATGGTAAGGGATGTTTGGTTGTCTCGTGGGTGTCCAATGACATTTGCAAATAGTGTACTAATCCATCGTTCTCAGAGTTATGATCAAAAGTTGAAAGTGCCATCTCATTATTGTCCCAATCAGGAATATACTTTCATTGAAATTTGCAATGTAAAGAACTATATAGAAACATTTGAATAAGTTGTTCAAGAGTCTTGGTTACCCTATCTTTCAGTCTTGCATAGTGTTTGATACAAGTGTGCCTTGATTTTCACAGCACTTTCATTGAGTTTCTACACCTTACAATTGAGTTCTCTAATTCTTGAAAATTTGTGAAAATATTTCATTTCAGTCCTTCAGGTCGCACTCAAGCTTTTTACCTGCTAGATGTCCTTATTTGCATTGGCTTCTTCCAGTGGAAAAGCTATATGCTTTCAAATGATATGGGAACATATATTTAAACATGAGATATCCATACATGATCATGAGATAGCTTCTCGCCCTTTAAAACCTGTTCAAACTTGACCATGAACAAGGTTTACTGCCTTCAAGTGATGACGAAAATATGGTGTCCAAACCTGCAGGAATTCTCTGGCATACATACATTGTTAACTATTCAAGTTTTTCCCCCCTTTCCCTAATTTAAGTGTAATTTGGGCCAGCTAATTGACATTGTGGTTAATATGTTCTGACAGCATTTTATATTGCTTTTTTCCTGCTTTTTTTTTTGGATAATCACATGGTTTACTTTTAATTTTAAAGATAGTCAGATGCTCAAGATTTAATCTTAAACAGGAAAGACATATCGGCTTCGGGTGCACAATGTTGGCATCTCAACCAGCTTGAATTTCAGAATACAGAACCATAACTTACTTCTTGTGGAAACTGAAGGATCATACACTGTTCAGCAAAACTATGCAAACATGGACATTCATGTGGGTCAGTCGTATTCATTCTTGGTCACAATGGATCAAAATTCTAGCAGCGATTACTATATTGTTGCCAGTCCTAGATATGTAAATTCAGCTTCCTGGACTAAACCTGCTGGAGTTGCTATCTTGCACTATTCCAATTCTCAGGGACCTGCTTCGGGGATTCTTCCTGATCCTCCTAATGAACAAGATACATATTTCTCAATGAATCAAGCAAGATCCATAAGGTTGTAGCTATGTATCTCTTTAGGTCATCATTGAAAATACATTTACTTATCATTTTGAGTTGTTAAAAAGATTTCCCTAACCCTTACCAGGTTGGCGATTAATGAATAATCCGTGTAGGTTTGTCTTTCAAGCTTTTTGGTTACAAGTTCTATAGAAAGGGAGAACTGATGTAACATTAAAACCAGAAAGCCAATTGGTTTGCTCTTATATCTAGTTCAATTTCCCTGAAAATCAAATGCAATTAAGTGCGTCTGAGTTCTGATATTTGTTATGTTAGCCTGCTTGTTCTTAAAGTTTTGTTATCCTGGTGGTGCATTTTCAGATGGAATGTCTCAGCTGGTGCTGCTCGTCCAAATCCACAGGGATCTTTCAGATATGGTGATATTACTGTAACAGATGTATATGTGATTCTGAATAGACCTGCAGAGCTTGTTGATGGAAAGTGGCGTACAACCCTTAACGGAATTTCATACTTCCCACCTCCAACACCCCTGAAGCTTGCTCAACAATACAACATTTCAGGTGTCTACAAGCTTGACTTCCCAAATAGACCAATGAACAGACCTCCAAAAATTGATACATCTTTAATTAATGGCACTTTTAAAGGTTTTATGGAAATAATCTTTCAGAATAATGATACCACTGTCCAGAGCTACCATATGGATGGATATGCATTCTTTGTTGTGGGGTGAGCTTTTTCAGTTTTCATATGTTTTTCATCTCTATTCCTAATTAATGAAATGCAGAAACTAGAAATGTAATTGTGCAATTTCCTTGTCTTCATTGTAGTATGGACTTTGGAGTGTGGACGGAGAATAGCAGGGGAACATACAACAAATGGGATGGCGTCGCTCGCTGCACTATACAGGTAAGCTGTCTTTTCACCTACATTTCAATTGCTTTTGCAAAAGTAGATTGCTGATTTTTATATACACATGTATATTTTTTTTTTCTGGAAAAGGCATAAGAGAATGGTGACATCTGCATGTATTTTATGGAAAACAAAAACTGGAGATCACTCCTCAAACAACTTTCTGTATACTGGGTTTTCTCATTACTTCCTTTGCCATGGGTATGAAGACAGTAACATTAAATCCATCATTATTACAATAACTTCTTTTCTCCTTTGATTACAGGTCTTTCCTGGAGCTTGGACTGCCATCTTAGTTTCTCTTGACAATGCTGGCATTTGGAATCTCCATGCAGAAAATCTGGACTCGTGGTATCTGGGCCAGGAGGTTTATATGAGCGTTGTAAATCCAGAGATCGATACATCTGAAGTTTCTCTGCCTGATAATGCCATATATTGTGGCTTATTATCATCCTTACAGAAGTAAGATTCCAGAATCTGAATTATGGTGGATCCCTCTTGTTAAACTACTCATAAAAAAGATTTTCTGTTTAAACCCTCAGATTTGAATTTGATCCTGGCTGAAGTTTTACCTCCAATTGATTAAATTATTTTTTCTGCACTCTTTCCATCTCATAAACTACATGGAACTTCATGATTTGTGGAATCATGCATTATTATTGGACTTAAACCACATGTCAAAATCCCATGTCTGCCTTCCAACTTGAGAAAGAAGAAAAAAAAAAAGAAAGAATGGTTGTTTTCTGAATCAAATCATCATAATCTCCCATTCCACTCTGGTTTATTAATACTTCTTGACAGTTTTTCCTTTTCCTCTCTTTTGCAGGGACCAGGCTCAGAGATTCAAGTTTTCTAATGCACAAACACTTCAGGATGTGAGTAGAACAGTTCTTCTTACATTAGCCACAGCCTTGTACGCAAGTTTTGTCAGGTAACCAGCATGGTATAGGGGAATGTGAAAAGACAGGAAATGAAACATCTGCTGAAAGCAGCATAGGATATATTGTTGGAAGAAAGACTTGTACAATAGACAACAACATTGTGTAATTTATATTCTTGTATGAAAT
>CAOGCB010195962.1:0-20758 GCA_948266635.1 Cnidoscolus chayamansa | reverse complement strand
CCACCAAAGCACTTCTCTTGGCACTCTATCATAGGCCTTCTCCAAGTCAATAAATACCATGTGAAGATCTTTCTTCTTCTCTTGATACAATTCCATTAGTCTTCTTAGAAGAGAAATGGCCTCCATAGTAGATCTCCCTGGCATAAAATCAAATTGATTCTCCGACACTCTTGTAATTCCCCTCAATCTATGTTCTATAAACCTTTTCCATAATTGCAGAATCTCCCTGGCATAAAACCAAAGGGTACAATCCTGTTTCTGGCTCTGTGAAGGAACAAGAAAGAAAAAAACAGAGAGAGCTGGAGCGGATTTGGAGAGCTTGAGAGTTGAGGCGCCGAGTATTTATAGTATTAAGATTTTCCTTCAACTTAATAGTTAGTCATAAAATTAATAATAAATCTCTTTAATTAATTAAATTAAATTACACGAAAAATATATCTGAATTTATTGAAACTCTATAATTAAATTAAATTAACTTAAATTTTGTATTATTAAATTAAATTAAATTAAATGAGGATCATATATAATTATGATGACAGAAATGTTTAATTTAAATAATAATTATAATTTTTTAATTTATTTATATTAAAATTTATAAATGCTAAGTCATTAATAATATATTTTCAATATTAATTAAATTTAATTATATATAAAAAGTTTTATATAATTTTAAACTGAATTTGATAATTCAGCGAACCCAACTCAGACCAACCAAAATCCAAATCCCCGATTTTAAGTTCACGAAGTGAACCGCTCATTTGAACCAACTCAAAAGGACAAAAAAAAAAAGAGCTCAGACTCGGATAAAAAAAAAAAAATGCTTGCTTTTTAATAGCTGGGTTGGGCAACAACCGATGTCAACAACAATCAAAACCACACTCCCCAGGAATTAATCAGAGCCGTACGTCACAATCATGAATTAATATCAACCGTCCACACACCTCGTTTGGACAGCGGTTATTACGACCTCTAACATCAACTCTCAACCCCCAGATATAACGGCACCAAACAATCTCAACACACAGAAGGGAAAAGATAGACAGAGAAACAGGGATACAGGGGGTTGAGAGAGAAAGAGAAGACGAACATCAGGAGGAGGTAGAAGAAGAAGAAGAAGAAGAAGAAGAAAGATCACTTTTTTAATCAATATATCTTATGCATCACCATAATCTTACCTCAACATCTATCTATCACTCGTATCGCTTAAAAATAAAACTCCTTAATTTATACTGTTTTTTATTTAATTTTTGAAGAGGCTGTACTATTTTGCCGAGAGCATAAGGTGGGAGGGGGAGATTTGAAGGTGCTGTTTTGGGGAATTAGGTTTTTTTTTTTTGGCTGGTGGTGGGGTGATGGGGTTGGGCAATAGTGAAAACGATTTGGTTGTTGATGATGGAGATGGCGGAGATGTAGGCGTTGGCTGTGATGGAGGACGATGCGGGAAGTCGTTTGGGTCTATTTCATGTTCGATTTGCCTTGAGATGGTCATAGATAACGGTGATCGGTCGTGGGCCAAGCTTCAATGTGGACATCAATTCCATTTGGGTAAGTCAGGATTGTAATTCCATTTCGATTATTAGTTATTTTCCCTGCCGGAATTCTAGACCTTTTGTTTCGGATTGGAAATGTCGAGATCTGGGTACAATGTTTTGAGTATTATTTAATCGTCTCCTTTTTGGTTTGGTGTCTTGATAATAAAAATTGAGGTGTTTGTGATTTGGTTTTTGGGTTACTAGATGCAATTTTACGAGTTCCGTTGAAGAAGAAACTAATTTATTATTATTAATTTTTTAGAGTTGAAGGGAGATAGATGTTGTTAATCTAACAGTTTATGGCCAAACAGATAAAAGAGTTATGAAAGCACCCTTGTTGGTGAATTTTTTTTAGATAGTTCAGATAGATTTTTCTTTTCGAGCTCGCACCATTAATCTTTTTGGTTAATTATTTTGCCTGCTGGCTTATTTTGCACTTATAATCAAATTTGCATTTCTGTTGAATTTTTAGATGTTGCAATTTGGATTGGAGATTTTGAAAAGTCAGCCATCGGTTGTATGTTAGAGTTGAGAGTGGGGCAAGAATTAGGAAAACAAATGTGGAAAAACATGCATAATTCAATAACATAGACTCTCTTTTGGAGAAAACAATAGTTTTTGTTTTTCTGGGGTTTCCTCTTCAGAAAATTAGTAGGTCAACTTCATATTATCATTGTTTTTGCTCTTCTTTTTAACCTGAAAGTTGTAGTTTAATTTGACTATCATTGCATGTTAGGACTTCTACTTTCTCATTGGCTTATGGATCATTGATTTTTCACTTAACATGTTTTTTTTTTTGCCCATCATTAATAGTAGTTTATTTGGTCTCCATTATTTTCAGATTGCATTGGTTCAGCATTTAATATAAAGGGAGCTATGCAATGCCCTAATTGTCGGAAAATTGAGAAGGGACAGTGGCTCTATGCAAATGGTTCCCGTTCATTGCCAGAATTTAGCATGGATGACTGGGCCCATGATGAGGACCTTTATGACCTAAGCTACTCTGAAATGGTAAATATTTACAAAGGGCAAAAATTAACAGATCACTTCTATGCAGTTCAAGAATTGACAGCTGATGAAGCATTCTACATTGTTTCTATTTGCTTTGAATTTCGTTTTATTATGCATGTAGGTTACATGGGACCTTTCAATTTCCTGCTGCATGTAGTCTTATCTTTAGTGTGTTTTTGAAAATCTTTTTTAATCTTCTGCTTTCTAGGACCCTATTAATAGGTTAGTTTCAGGTATTAGTATTTCGATTTTTCATATTGAGGATGGAAATAACAACGTACAAGTCACTTTGTTAGTTTTCTATGATAGCCGAAAATTTTATTTAAATAGTCCTTCATGGGAAGTAGTTAGAATGCTAGATTTAAGATGGAAAAACACCAAAGGAACAAAATAACAAGGGCTAGATCTACTTAATAAGGTCTTAAAAAGTTGTCCTCCCTCTGGGATGAAGAATCTGCTTCAATGATCTAAATGAAATTAGAATCATTCATGCTCTTGCTTATGATTAGTATGTAATATGTCCATTTGTGCAGCTTTATTTGTAATTTCCTAGCTATCATGCTGTGGAATTCCATAGGACCTGAGGTTTAGTTGTGCATATTTATCAAAGCAACACAGCTGTTGGGTTGGATCTATTGCTTTTGTCCTTCTTAAGAAACAATTTCATCTGGAGGTCAAGTATGATTAGATTATTTCTTCAATTAGAGTCAACACAGGACAGAAGGCCCTTTGAGACTTGATTTGAAGTCATATTTGAGTCAAAGGGACTGAATTGAGTCTGAAAATAAGACTGATAAATTACTGTTAATACTATCTATGTGTTAATATATGGTTATGCATTTGTTTAACCAAACTCCAATTCTTTGCTTACTGAATTTTAACAAATTCTTCTAAATACTAACCAAAATGAAGTGAATAAGTCAGAACATTGTACCTAACCTATCTGACATATTTTAGAAACCACGGAGATCCTTTGACCATTGTTAATGAAAGATTTTTAAGCATCATTGATTTCAAATGTACCAATGTGATTGGCCTTGACTTGCATGCAAGTGTTTTCCAAAGATTATGGTTAAAATCACAAGTCAATGCTTCTAGATACCAGCAAAAAAGCTGAATCTCTTTATGAACTTAATGTTGGAGATACCTAATCACCTTCCATTTGATGCAGTTGATATCATAGTCTCTTCTTGTTCCTACTTGCAATCTTAAAAATGGGGTAAATTCCGATTGTTTACGCTATATGAGAGAATGGGGTTTTACTATAATAGTTTGATGCAATATCGTGATTCATTTTGATTTTGGCATTAAATTGTTATGCAGTTGGTTTTATACTTGCCTCAAATTTGTGGCTCAAAAAACCTATATGTTATTGTGAATGCCATATTTATGTTAATGCACTGTTGGATCCACATTATGAGATTTTAGATTTGATTTTTTTTTTTAAACTTTTTTAAGAACTCTATCCCAGTTGTGTTCTTTGTTTTTTTCTCACATCTAGCTATATACATAACTGACTATATTGATGGCTTCTTGTTAATAATAGAATTTGCCTGTGAACCTTGTGCGTGTGTTTATGTGCTTGTGTGTGGCTATAAGAATGCAGTTCAGTTGCACTTAACATGCCACTTAGTAGTTACTTTGGTTTTTAATCATTTTGCAGTCCTTTGGAGTTCACTGGTGTCCATTTGGTAGTTTAGCGCGGCTTCCATCATCCTTTGAGTAAGTTTCATCTGATATTTACAGCTTAGAATTGTTCCTGTTCCAATTAATATGCTTAGATTGTTAATAGGTCTTTTTTGTACCATTCAAGTTTTTTCATTATTACTGATATAATCTTCAATAAATCCATTGCTTCTCTCTTGAAACCTGAAACAATGGAGAGAAGGGAAGGGATTATGTACCCTAATTTGATTAACTGTTCTATCATCTAATCCCTTCACAGAGCTCCAATATGCAACTAAAATGAGATATAGGCATCTTCCAGGGGCATTGATAGTATGATTTACTAGTGCGCCCTTCTAACACTTTCCCTTTCTTATCCACGGTTGAGTATGCACTCATTCTTTCCCAAGCACAGCACCTGGAAATAAGAAATTATCCTCACAATGTTTTGGTTTAGGAATTTGTTGCGATTAATCTTTAACACAAGCCATCAATTTTAAGATACTGGGCATGCTAGAAAGTGTCTAGAACTTGCTTCCCAGCAAGATTTGCATGTGGACAGGGTCACAGTGCTGGAACTTTATTTGGTTCTTGCTTTTCCACAAGCTGACTCAGCTTTCTTGCCCAATGTGTGTGTCAAAGTGATGTGAAGCAACTAGTGGGTTTCAGATTAGTGGCAATATGGAAGCAGATTGTATTGATACCTGTTCCACCTAAGGGGCATGGTACCAGGACATTATGATGTCCTTGTGAAGAGATAGGACTAGACTTCCAATCCCCCTTGCATGCTATTGTTTTGATACTATTTGCTAGTAATTGTACTCTGGTCCCATGCTGTTACTCAAGATGAGAAGTCAATATGGGATCGACCTTTTACTTATGTTCCTTGAGTTTGATGGCACAGAATGAAAGGAAGAAATAGAAATTAGTTATACCTGATTTTTGCATATGCTGATACTAGAAATCGGGTTCTCTTATTCCTGATGGAACAAGACGTTTATTGTTACTTTAACAGTTTTAATTATCTATGTTGCAGGGAAGGGGAGTTTTCATCAAATGCATGTAAGAGATTCTTCTCTTCTTAACTAGTGATTGCTTTTTCAACTTCTGGTATCAAAATATTTATTGCTAACTATGTTGATAGGGCTAATACTGTAATGCAGATCATGATGTACTAGGACAGCATGCTGTCTTTGCGGAACACACAGCAGCTGTATCATCAGCTACTCATCCATGCCCATATGTTGCTTATTTTGGACCAATTCACCCATCATCTTCCAACTCCAATGGTAATGTTTCAGACGGTTCAAATTTTAATAATCACTGGAATGGTCCATCAGTACCTACTGAGGTTCATAGTTCCTATGGTTTTCCTGCCATGGATCTAAATTATCATGGTTGGGAGCACCATTCCCATCCCTTCTCTACAACCAGTAGTCGCATTGGAAATCCTGACCAGCCTTCAATTCCATCCGTTGCTCAAAGGCCAGCCAGAAGCAGTTCTGATCTTCCAAGATCAGGATCATTCATGCATCCTTTCGTTGTTGGTCACAGGTACTGATATCCTAATGGACATTTGTTTTATTGGAATATTTCATGTCGGTGAAGTTGTAGCATTAAACATCATATGCACCTCATTTCCTCAGTTCTGGCGCTAGAGCTGGAAGCTCAGTTGCTTCCTCAATGGTTCCACCTTACCAAGGCAGTAATGCTCGAGCTCGTGATAGAGTTCAAGCTCTTCAGGCATACTATCAACAACAACCTGGGAATTCTACAGCGATTCGCACGCCCATCATATCTGGAACCCGAAGATCCAGCAGTCACAGAGGTTTGTCTCAGGCAGGAACAGTGGCCTCATCATCAGATCAGACTGGGTTCTATTACATCCCACCAGGTACGTCAGGTCGTAACTACCAAGAAGCAGAAAATCCTCCAACTAGATATCGAGCATGGGAAAGAGATCACTTGCCTTCATTATCATTAAGCCAGGTTGACAGAGAATCAAATTGGGTTGCATTTCATCAGGGTGCAACCGGTGGGTCAGATGGTGGCATCAGATCAAGCAGCTTTCGCCAAAGGCATGGATCTGAGAGAATGTCATCACAAAATCGATCATAGCTTTTCTTGATTATCCTTTTGGGTGAAGCAAACTGTCAGTAATCGAACCAAAGTTATGTTATGCTTGGAAGAACGATATGTAATGCTTGGAGTCTGTCAATCGCGACAGACTGAAAACAATGTGGAGTGGCCATGAAAACGATCTTTTTTTTTTGGCAGCCACCTGGTTGTCATGAACTTTGGCATCCTCTAGTTTCTTTGCCTTGGAGGGTATAGAATAAGATCAGATGTTGGATACATCAGTTTGCACATATAGTTTTTGATCAAACTGAGAATGTGGCCTTTGCTAGCCTCCCAAATCCCCCTTCGTTGTCTCAACAAACTGTCCTCTTAACCATAAAATAAGGTGTTTAGCTCCAATCTGACCCCAACTCAAAAACTTTTAATATTATAATACATTTAAATAAATGAATTTAGAAACATCTTAATTTATAATGCATTATTTATTTAATTCTACAGTAAAAAAAAAAGTTAAAAGGAGACTAAATTAACTACTATCTTTTTTAAAAAGAAGAACAATTTAATCAAACCAGCCTAGAAGGGGAAAACGGTTTAAACCAGAAGGCCAGATGTGTCCTTGTTTCGTTCCTGTCTCCTTTTTTCGCTCCCTCAACCACAGTGACTCAGTCGTCTTCATTAGAAGCCATCATCCACCATCTTATGACCTTCGACGACAAAATCAAATAAAGGTGGAAGAACTAGTGACGACAAATCAAGGAAGAACGCGCGCAACAACCAGCAGAAGTGAAGGGTCTCCGATAACAAAGCCTTCCACACACGCTGCACAACATGCCTAGTACTAGGGACTGCGGAGAGGATGAAGAGAGCAGAGAGATGAAATTGCAATCGTCACCAATTAGACATAAAGATCGGTGTTAGGAAGATATTCAAGTACAACAGGGAGAGACTAAAGTAGGTCTCAGAAAGAGGCCTAGGAAGAGGAGATATAAAGCTCTAATCATATATTTTTCTTGTCCATGATAAAAAAAAATTACCAGGAAGTTTATGCAAAAAGGGCAAGGAAGCTGCAATGCACGCAAAGACTCAACTGAATATATGTTTAAAAAATACTCCCCATTCTCCAACATCAGTTCAAACATCCTCAACCATAGTAGATGTGGTTTAGTTTTCATAAATTGAACAATAGTTTACAATATAATGATTGGTATGTTTATGCTAAAATCTAGTTCATAACCTTTTACAACTATGCGTGAAAAATCTTCATATCAATCTCTGGAGTCCATAGAGCCTGTTGACCGGCTTTGATCAGATCTCACCTGTCAATTGCACCCATAATCACAAATCCCATTAACATTCTTAAAAGCAAACATATAGAATCAAACAATCATCCACTGCAGCTAAGAAACTATACCGGTGAAAGGGATGGAGAAACATGGCTTCTGCTTCTGCCTGCTGCTCGTTTGCTGGGAGGCTATGTTGCACCAAGAATGATACAGTAAAGGAGTAACGTGAGGACAATCCAATGCATTAAATACAATAGATATTTGAAGTTAAATTCCACTTACTGATGAAAGAGGAGACCTTGATCTTGACCAGGATCTGCAAAAATTTCCAGAAACAACCCAATTATCCACAGGAACCATTATAATCCTTGATCCAAAAGCCTCATTGCCACTTCCACCTCAGAGTGACCAGCAACCAAAAGAAACAGACAATACCACCTATCTTTAGAAGCGACTTATAAAATGAAAAAGTGAATGCACCATATGTTAAAATACAACCTCACATTTTCACAATGGCCTTTCCAGCAGATCATAATAAAATAGTCAACAAGAAAAATACTAGAGCACCATAGAATCAGTGGCCACATTTAAGGACATCCACCCCATCATACCAGATAAGAGAACTACACCATCCCTATCAGTATCACCAAGTCCAGGGGGAAATGTTTCGTTTATACAGCTGATGCGTGGGATGGTAGGAATAGCATTTAGATCTGAGTAATCCAGCTTTAATTGCGACCCATCCACACTTGATCAACTCTAGCACTAAATGACACATCACCATAACAGCAACATGAGATTGTTAGGATGTTTGAGAGGTGCTCATCAACAAAATTGCATTACCTCAACCACCAAAGAGATGTAGATATTTGAGCACCACATCACATCAAGTTCCTAACATCCAATCCAGGTCACTGCACATAGCCAGATCTAGTAAGCAAACAAATAACCCCTATAAACAAAGTATGACAACTGGCCAACCTGGTAACCCTTCCTCTGTAACCTCTTTCCACCCTAAAAAAGTGGGTTGTCTAAAGCACGTCCATGGATCAGTACAAGATTTAATCAAGAACACATGCCATTTTATGATAAGGTTAAATACTAGAATTAACATGCCTAAAATAGTGGGGGAAAAGAAACAGCTTTCATTTCATAGCATATGGAACTTGGAAAATTTTATGTCAAATAGTGGATCTATACGCAACAACCAATAATTACTAGCCGTGTCATGAAAATATCTTTTATCCAATCCTTTAAAAGTAGATTATATGGACAAATAAAAGAGAAACTTATCAAAAGGAGAGACCCCTGCTAGGCCTATGGAAAGAAATAGTACAAACTCAAAGGACATGGCATGCACAAGTATGAGGGTGCTAAAATATTATTAAATGCAGTAATGAGAAAGGTAGAAAATTCTGCACTCTCAAGGACACCCGACTTGAACTAAACTATAGCTTTAATAACTATTTGGACAGAATGTAGTTTGCAAACAATGTTGCCACGCTTTTATCAGATGAGTTCACTTCAATCCAAGAAAAAAAGTGAACCATTAAATATTCACTATAAGATGCATTTCCACTACTACTGCAGGGTTATAATTGGAATGTGCATCTTAGTACAACATAAGGTTTCTTCATCATGAGCTAGAGGCCAGGGATCCAGAATATGAAAATAGCCACCTCAAAGTGCAAGCTAGAAATCTTGACATCCAAAAAATGGAAATATCTTCCTTCCAATGCAAAGGGGAAAATAAGGTATATGTTAACGACCCCCCACACTAACCCCATCCAAAAAAAAAAAAAAAAGCCCACAGTTCTAGAAGCCTTGTTCAGTCAGATATTTTCATTTCCCATGCCAATGCAGGTTTAACATTGAACAGTCAAATCACGTAAAGTTGTCAAATCTTCACACATATAATATCAAATATGACAGTAACAGAAATAAACAAAGGATAGCTTCAAGTCAGCCAAGTAATCATAACACGAGCTGAGATGCATTGTAATTGAAGGTGATTTAACTGAACTTATAATTGGCTGCTAAGATTCAAGCATTAAGCAAGTAGCAGTAAGAAAACTTGCAGCTGGTTGACTGAAAACAAATAGAGTTTTCAAGATCTAACGTTTATTCTCCCTTTACTGGATAGTTCATCCCACGTAACTGACCATATTCGAGGATGCACTAAAAAAAAGGGAGAAAACAAAGAGAGAAGAAGAAGAAGAAGAAGAAGAAGAAGAAGAAGAAGAAGAAGAAGAAGAAGAAGAAGAAGAAGAGATACCATCTAATAACCATCTTACTCATAGAATTTTGACTTGAAACCACAGAAAAGATACCACAAATACATCAAAGATATATTACAGGGAAAAGAAGAGGAGAAGGTAGATGCAAGAGGGGATACCTAGAAGATCGGGGAGATGATTGTGCTGGAGAACGTGAAGAAACAGATAAAGATCGAGAATGACGAGAATGTTTAGCCTTAGGAGACCTGTTGCAAGACAAGTCACAGATGATCAATAAGCTACTATTTCTGAAAACCACCAAAATCTAACATTTGCCAATAGCTAAAGTAAACCTGCTTCGGTCACTATAGCTACGACTACGGCTATAGCTTCGGATTGGGCTTGGGCTCCTGCTTGGGTTCCGGCTATGGCTCCGGCTCCGGCTTCGACCATATGGGCTACGACTAGGACTCCTAGAGTAGCTTCTCCTTGAACTATACTCCCTCACCTAACAAAAGCCAATAGATAAGCAAAACCAAAATCTGATCAAGAATTTATACAGCATATACTATACGTGCAATGACATACCCGTACATAAGACCGAGAAAATGCATTCCTAAACTCTGAGTCATCAAGTTTCTTGATCTGCAGAAAGGACAAACAACACGATTAACTCAAACCCAACAATACTGTGATGTACAAAACCCCAGTTCCCAAAGAATAATTGAAAGTGGAAAACTCTGCAACAACTTACAGCTCGTCTCATATCATCATAGTTTGTATAATCTACAATGCCGGTCATACCTACAAAATTGGATGAAAGGAAGGAAAGCATTAATGCTATTTAGTTTCAAATTGGCCAAATGATTGTTACTTCTTACAACCTGCTAAAAATATCCTAAAGGATCCATGGCCCCAAGTAGATTGGAATGGAAGCTATAGTCAATCTTCAATTTAGTTGT
The DNA here is from genome assembly GCA_948266635.1 of Cnidoscolus chayamansa. NCBI lineage: Eukaryota > Viridiplantae > Streptophyta > Magnoliopsida > Malpighiales > Euphorbiaceae > Cnidoscolus > Cnidoscolus chayamansa. Next base: position 10,010 of record CAOGCB010195962.1, on the reverse strand, counting down.
GCAAGTAATAACACATTATTTATGCTCTAGCCATCTGCAATAGAACTTCAGTATAACTAAATGCATCATTCAAACATAAACCAGCAAAGCCTCAGTCTCAAATCAACTAGAGCAAGCTACATAAATTATTTCAACAATCATAGCACTTCAAGTTTATTAATCTCACCACCACGATCTTGAAAAACCTGAGAAAAGCAGACATCCCCAGCTTGTCGCATGTGATCCTGACCATCAAACAAGCACAATCAACAACAGTTCAATAAGACACCTACTGGCTTCATGACTTGAATTTGAAAGCACAATTTTGTTGTAGAACTAAGCTGTAGTAAGGAAAGCAAGAAGACCTTGAGATCTTGCCATGAAGCAGACGAAGGTAATCCAGTGACCAGAACTGCAATTGAGGGGAATACCAAATTAAGTAATAACTGCATATACTTCGTGGAACTAAAAGGTGCAAGAGACTGAAATATACCACGATTGTCAGAGCGCCTTGAAGGTCCACGGCTTCCACTGCTACCACTGTAACTACTATAACGATCTCCTGGTGATAAAAGTCTTCGTCCCCCATGTGCGAGCTCAACCTAACAGGATCAAATGCATTAGTTGAAATGCCAAGATATGAATAAAGCTATTTACATATGATAATATTAGCGAAGAGACATTTGAGAAGAAGATAGTAGATGAAGGCGAATAGACACTAACTCGTAGGCGACATCCATCAAATTTATACCCATCACGACCACGAATAGCATCTTCAGCATCTCGAGCATCTTCAAACTATCATATGAAAATATTTAAAGAACATCAGCAACTCATATGGACCTATTAAGGATGCATCAGAAAAGCCAAAAAAAATTTCTCAACAGAGGAGAAAAAAAAAAAGGAGGATTCACACAAGCTCGATGAATTCAACAAGCTATTAATGCGCAGAAAAATCCAAGTTGAGAAATTATCCCCTACCATTATCCAGAAGCTGTAAAACCTTACCTCAACAAAAGCATAGCCGGGAGGTCTCGGTGGGATTTTCAAATCAACATCAACAATGGGTCCATACTGCAATTAGAGAGGAACATAAGACATAATTCGCATTAGTAACTTGCTCCAGTATAAGCTACCTAACCACCTCAGCTGCCAGCATTGCTAAAGTGCTAGACCAAAAACTTCTATACCTACAAAACAAGCTAAAAGAACAAGTCTAATGCCTTTGTCCAATGTCATTAAACTTCATCAAGCTATCATCTTGAAACAATTCTGAGATGATGATAAACTTGGAAGGGGAAAAATAAAAAGGAGAGCCTAAGCTTGGCAGACAAATGCTCAAAACACAGATTTACAAATATTTAAACTTGATAGACTTCAAAATCAAGCCAACAAAAGAAAATGATTAAACCATATTAGACACACAACGGCCAAAACCCATAAAACTCGTAACTTAAAAAACGAAAGAGTTCATTTGAAATGATTCATTTTGCAAGAAAAGAATTCAATGAATTCCTGCAAAATCATGCTTCCAGTTTGTTTTCTTTTAAAAAATGAAGTTTTTTAAACTTAAAAAGAATTAAACTCTCGAAAAGAAATCAATTGAATGATAATACCTTGTAAAACAAGTCTTTCACTTCTCTCTGACGAATATCTCCCGGAAGATTGCCAACATAAAGAGTGCGGCTTGCACGGCTGCTCATTTTTCCTCTGACACCCCAACAACAATTTCAGTGATACCATATTTATATATTTCTTCCAAAAATAATTACACTGCTAAAATCACAATAAATATCAAATATTTATACACACACGAACTTTTTTTTAAAAAAAAAAGAAGGAATTCGTTTAAACATCATAGTTTATATAATTTATCGAACATCAAACACTTAACATGTTCATAATCAAAATTATTAGCTGAAAATAATAAGAAAAAAAAGAGAGATGGAAAATCTTCCCAAAAAAAAAAGAAAAAAAAACATGATATACGTATAAACAAGATAATTGATTATTCTTTATCTTTTCAGCTAAAAATAGAATGAGGAAATTAAATTTGTTGAACATTAAAAAAGAGAAAGGGGAAAAATCATCACCTTATGTGTTCTGCGAATATTAAGATTGCAGAGAAAGTTAAGACTTTGAAGACTTAGGATTCTTCTGGAACACAATAAAGCGAGATGGGTTTATTTTTTTACACCGGGAGGATGGAGAGAGAGAGAGAGAGAGAGTATGAACACGTGTAGTGTAACTAAGGAGAGTGTTATTATGTATTTTTACAATTTTAACCCTACCTTGTTACTATTATTACGATTACGCACTCGAGATTCTGTAGCGTCACGTGTCATTTGCTTTGTCGGGTCTCGTTTGAAACACGCAGCTATTAATGATTTTTTTAATATAAACTAAAATTTAAATATTTAATAAATAAAAATATAAAAAATTAGAAATAAAAGTATATATTTAATTTAATTTAATTATTTAGTGAATTAAATGAACCTAGACAGAATTTGGGCATGTTACAATCTTCTTATCCCGAGCTTTTTAAATTCTAGAACCCAAAGGCAATTGCTGACTGGACTGGGTCTTATCTAACAGACACAAAGACAGTTGACCACGTGGTAATTCTCTTGACATTAGAAAAGTACTCCAAATACAATGTCCTAAAGCACACAGGAATTCTGCTCAAGTTGCCATTACCACTTTTGCTTGATTACACACGTGTCATTTCTTAAATGGACAGAAACAACAAGCCTGTTTCGCACCTACTTCCGGCGCTCGCCAATTTTGCCTTCGCTTCCCCGTTTATTTTATTTCCGCGGACTCAAAGCGGAAGCAGGCAAATTCCAAGAAGACACGGACTTTTTGGCTTATAAATTGCTCTTTTTCCCTCTTTCTCTCAACCATCGTTCTCTCGTCTACTATCAAAGAAAACCAAGAAGAAATCAAGCAAAAATCTTTCCTGAAAATGGCTGAAGCTAAGAGCAAGTTGGAAACTGTCAGGGAATGGGTCACCGAGAACAAGCTTAGAACAGTTGGTAATTTTCTAGCCCCCTCTTCTTTTTACAGGTTTTTCTCTCTGGGTTTTGATTTGGGTATTAGATTGATCTGTTTTTCTTCTATTGTAAAGGGAGTCTATGGCTTAGCGGTATTGCGGGTTCAATCGCTTACAATTGGTCTCAACCCAACATGAAAACGAGTGTCAGGATTATTCACGCCAGGTAATGATTCCTTGTGTTATTATCAGTCAACATTCTTGTCCACTGTTTTGTTCTTCTGATAAACATTTGTGTGTTGTAAATCCAGGTTGCATGCACAGGCGCTTACGCTGGCTGCATTAGCCGGTGCTGCTGTGGTCGAGTACTATGATCATAAAACTGGAGCAAAGGATAACAGTAACAGATACTCTGCGTACATCCCACACAAGGAATTCAAATGAACCAGAATCAAATATATAACAGTTGTGGACACCTTCAAGACTGCAATTGATTCGATTATGAATAACTATTTTACATGAGGGGCATGAGTTTTAACCCATTCTGCTGTATTGTTTCATTCAGTGCTAATATTGTACCACACTTGTTCACAAAGAAATTGAATTGAGTTTGTGCATATCTGTGGCAGCATGTGAATGCAAATTGCAAGAAAAGTAGAATTTAAAGAAAATTGTTATATTTGAAGTCTCCATTTGAGTCTGTGTTATAGATATTATTGAAAAATTTATTGTCGAACTGAATTCAAACATCAAAACTAATAAAATTTCTCAAATTAACTCTTTTAATACTTCCAAATTCGTAAATTTCATCCTAAAACCTTTTCTGCTGGTTGTGAGCGAAGAGGGATTCGAATTAGACACCGTGGAAGGAAGATATTAAGAAAAAAGAAAAAGTTCAAAGTCCACCTTCAAACATAAGTAGTTTTATCTCTCTCCATCTTAAAAGAAAAAAAGCACATCTTTCTTGTAAAAAGCACGTAGCAGAAAACACAGAATTTTCAACAGATTTTGATTCTGCTGAAGCTTTATCATCTTTGTCATAAGCAAAGTATTTACAAATATTTCTAAATCATGTTGGACAAAGATCAATAAGGTAAATATAAAGAAAATATATAAATAAAAAGAAGTGAAACATTTGATTGTTTTTGAAGATTTCTACGATTTGAATAGCTTGTATGTCCCCTAGAATTTTCTTTGATATATTCTAAATTACTGAATGACTGCTCTCCTTATCCCTTTCTGGGTTTTGGACCTTATGTTGCTGCCATCAATTGTCCTCTACAACCGTTGATTATACCCTATAATAATACTCTGAGATTAATTCATCTTCTTTGCATGAGTGGTTAAACCAGCCGTTGATTATGCTTAAACAAGGACACACCACCTTTCACTCTGCCAAAATATAACAGCATATCATATACATATTCATAAGGGTATATAGCAAGTCATTTACTAGAATCACCTGTATAGGTATCTCAATATTGATTCGAGAAACTGAAATCCATGGCAATTATTGAAAGCTTCATGGTGTTACAGCAATCCAAGATAGGTGTGAAGTTCTTCTGGTCTTATTTGCCAATGACTTCAAAACTTTAGCAGCAATTTCTCTCCTTGCAATTGCCATATACATTTTCTCTTTCAATTCCAAGCGTGTTTATCTTATTGATTTTATGTGCTACAAAGCACGGAATCCTCTCAGAGTTCCCATCTCCACCTTCATAGAACATTTAGAAAGATCGGCTAATTTCAGCAGTTCTGTCGAGTTTCAAACCAAAGTCCTTGAAAGATCGGGTATTGAATGCGACACTTACCTACCTTCAGCCACCCATCTACTCCCAGCAGGTCGGTCTTGGAAGAATACCATAGAGGAGTTTGAAATGGTGTTATTTACAGCAGTTGAAGACCTCTTCACAAAGCACAGGATCAACCCAAAAAGCATTGACATTTTAATCACAAATTGTAGTCTTTCATGCCCAACTCCTTCATTAGCATCATTGATCATTAACAAGTTTGGTTTCAGAAGCAATGTTATGAGCTTTAGTCTTTCTGGAATGGGGTGCAGCGCAGGGCTTCTGTCAATATCTTTGGCCCAAGACCTTCTGAGAGTACATAAAAAATCCTTGGTTCTTGTCCTCAGCACAGAATCAACATGTTCCAATCTTTACCAAGGGAAAATCAAGTCTATGCTTCTTGCAAACTGCTTGTTTCGAATGGGGGGGTGCTGCTATTTTGCTCTCCAACAGAAAAATCGACAGAGAAATCGCTAAATACGAGCTCCAACATCTGGTGAGGACCCATCTTGGTTCTAAAGATGATTCGTACAATTGCGTGTTCCAACAAGAAGACGATGAAGGGTACAGAGGAGTATCATTATCAAGATCCATTCTGCAAGTAGCTGGCAAAGGATTGAAAACCAATATGGCAAAATTAGGTGCATTGGTCCTACCTTATTCTGAGCTAATCAAATATGTCATATCATCGATTGTGTGGAGAGGCACTTGCATACCCAAATTCAAGGAAGCATTTGATCATTGATGTGTTCATGCTGGTGGGAAAACTGTGATAGATGCTATAAAGGAGAATCTGAAGTTGGAGGATACAGATATGGAAGCATCAAAGATGACACTTTACAGGTTTGGGAACACATCTTCCTCATCAATATGGTATACTCTGAGCTATCATGAGGCAAAAGGCAGGGTCAAAGAAGGAGATAGAGTGTGGCAATTAGCGTTTGGAAGTGGTTTCAAATGCAACAGTGCATTCTGGAAATGTATTTCCAGGATGAAACCTGAGGTTTCAAATGTTTGGATGGATACGATTCATCTATATCCTCTGGATGTGCCAGAAGTCACGGATCATTGATGATTTTGTTTGCATACTCAATGGATATATAAAATACATATATTGAAACAAACCAACATTAGAATGATTGAAAATTAAATTTGATAAATTTTAGTTTTATATATTTTTTTTAAAAATCATTTGGATTTTGTTGGGTTAGAAGGCCTGAGAGGGCTGGGTCCATAACTTTTAGCCCATTGGATTCATTCGTAGAAATGGAACGACCAGTTAGAACTTACAAGTGCTGCAGCCTAGCCCTAGCGTTTGGTTTGTATCTTAACCTCGCCTGCTCGTTGCTTCTCCTCCAGCTTCCTCTCTAAGGAAATCTGAGCCCTGAACCGGAAGTTTGTAACTGCTGAGGTTAGCTATTATCTCCTTATCACAAATGAATAAGCATGTGTTAGATCTGTTTTGTATTTGTATAAGCATGGTGGCATACCACCCGTTCGGTGAAATGCTTATGAGAGAAAACATTGGGCTTGTATTGCAAAAATAGGTTTCATTAATTTTTATGCTTGAGAAATTGTGAAAATGTGAAAACGAAATGGAAGTACTTGGCTTTTCTTCTGGTTTCGTTGAGCTTCTTGTGAATTTGTGTTCTAAGCTCGATACTGTTAGTTGACTCTGTTTTATGGACAATTTCATAATGGTGCTTTCGTTGGTCAAAATGTTATCTAATTGTGTTTATGTGCTAGATAATTGATTTTTTTTTTGCAAAGACCATCAATCCCTTTTTTTTTTCCTCATTCGTATATAATCTTTATTCTTTTGTAGAGTTAAAACCTTTCTTTCCTTAGCATAATTATCCATGGTGTGACACAGAAGATGATCAATAAGTATATCTATGGTTTGGATAATTTCTTTTTCTTTAGTAAAAAATCTATGAACTTTGATGGGATTTTCTGAGAGAATACATAGCATTGGCGTGCCGAGTTTGCATTATAAAACTAACAGCGTGCAAATCTTAACCTAAATAAGTACTTTGTGCGTAGTTTAACACTTTAACTCTTGCATTGAGCGTTCAAGATAACGCTCTTAGATTTTTATGGTTGGTACAACTTTAAGATAATGACATAATGTGTATTCTTCTATCAGTATTTTTTAGCCAACCCAGCATGTGTTCCTTTCAATCAATTTGTCCGGTGTACAAGTTTTTGTCTTCTCTAGCATACTTGCTCCATTTTAAAAGATTATTGAGAGAGGAGCCTAATCTGGATAAGTGCTAAATCTATATTTCGCCCTACCACTGAAGTAGGCATTGACTCTTTGATGTTTACATAAAGTCTTGCTGTGCTGGAGAGTTTATCCTATAGTGCTATGCTATTAATGTGTCTCTGTGTAAAGCAAGGATTTTAGAGTGTGGAAAAGAAGAATTCAGGGATCCCAAAAATGAGGTAGCTTTAACTGAATCCACTCCCACATGCCCATATATATATGCTAATTGAGATACAATATGCTTCGCCATCTTAATTACAGATCTGCAACCTCCAGCATTTTTTTCATTTTCCTTTCCAAAATTTTGGTTCTCCTCAATCCTCCCATTTTATTTTGTATTGCTTTGCCCTTTGTGTGTTAATGCACCCAAAGACCAACATAGGTTTTTAATTTTTTTTCCTTAATTGGAAGGAATAGTAATGGCTCTTTATGTTAATGTTTAGTTCATGCAATTGGGACAGTTGAAGTGCTATACCAGTGGAGAACTGAAGCATTTTATCTGCACGTAGGACAAGAAAGAACTTGCATTTGATTTTGGACGTTTTTCATTTTTGGTCTAATTGGTTTTTTGGATGTTAGAATCAGCATGTCCTTCCTACAAATGAGTTTTAGATATGCCATTTAAATGATGGCCTACACACGGCTTTGTTAAAACTCATATGTTTTGCTTTACAGTTTGAAATTGCATTATTGATCCTATTAAGCAGTTGATTTTTCTCTCCAGTGATTTTGGTGAGTTGTATGTATGGGCTGAGAATCGCTGTTTACAAATTCTTCATTTAAGCCATTCACATGTCAAGATTCTTCAAATTTTGAAGTGAAAATTATTTTCATTTTCCTAGAATGACTAACATGGTTTGAATTATAAGTCAATTACTATCAGGTCCTTGTATTTTATCAGAATCAACAACTTAGTTCTTATTTCCAAGTCACTCAATTAAAATGTCCATACACTTTATAAAATAAAGCCCTTGTCCTCCCGACAAAGAAAATGTTAGTCAACTTGGTTTAGTCTTGAATATTTATTTTGTTTAGTTCCTATAATTTTTAAATATCTATATTATTTAATATTTCTGAATAAAACTAAAGCAAATTGACTAACATTTTTATTTAATAGAATTAAGTAAAAAAGAGTTTGATTTTACGGACTATATAAGTGTTTTAATTTAGTGATTTAGAAATCGGCAATAAGAAGTTAGTAAGTAGTTTTGACAAAACACACAGATGTAATGGTGATTTACTCCTGAAATTATTCAGTAATTTGATTCTATGGCAATTAGCTTGGAGACGGACAGAGATGGTTATTCCACCACCGGTTAAGTGGCCACCTAGAGTTGCAGAATATTTGAAACCGTATATCCTGAAGATGAACTTCACAAACAAATATGTGAGTGCCCAAGTTATCCACTCCCCAACTGCGACAGTAGCATGTTCTGCAAGCTCACAAGAGAAGGCCTTGAGGTCAAGCATGGAGAATACTAGAGATGTAGCTGCTGCAGCCAAAATTGGGAAAATACTGGGGGAACGCCTGCTGCTCAAGGACATACCAGCTGTTTCAGTTTTCCTGAAAAGAGGACAGAGATATCATGGAAAGGTGAAAGGTGTGATTGATTCTGTAAGAGAATCTGGTGTGAAACTCCTATAAATTGTTCTATTACCATGTCCTGGACAGATTACTTTCAAACATGACTATATTATTATTATTATTTTTTTTTTTTTTTTTTTTTTTTGAATCTGAACTTGTTAGTGGGAATAAAAAAAAAAGAAAATTGTACTTTGATGGATTTGTTTGATTACTTTGTTAGGCAAAGCTTGACCTTGTGCTCATGTGATGGAGACAAAGGTAAATAGTAAATTAATAATCGACAAACTGTGTCATGAAATGCTTAGGTAGAGGTGGGGGCCACTGCTTGAATTGACATGAAAATATTTTAATGGTAGGACAGCTCTGCATCAAAATTAAATTCTTCTTGAAATATTGTTTGGTAAATAATTTTGATGTGTTAATGAGATTTAGAATTTAAAAAAAAGTAATATAATATTAAAATAAAATAAAATAAAGCATGTGAGGTGGGGTCACACTCTAATAATGTTACCGTGTGCATTGGTTCAGTGCAGTGCAGTGCAGGTGTAGTGTAAAGAACACTCTGGGTTACTACTTCTCATATCATATCCGCTTTCCATTTAAATGAAAATAATTTCTCGCGATATGTATGTACCGTCTCGTTTGTTTGTTTGTTTGAAAACTTGAAAAATCCAATTTTCAACTCATTTATTTATATAAAAAAATTATCGTATTTTTTTAAATTAATTGAATAATCCTCGTTATAATTAATAATCGAAAATCAATTGATTTTGCATTTTGTGTACTCATTATACCAAAAATAAATAAATAAATAAATAAAATTTAACGTAATAATTTAATTAAAGTTGTTCAAATTTTATTATTATCCAATCCAAACAAAGACATAAACGTCACTGTCCACAGGCGGCTTATCAATAAAATTATCCCCCCAAATTCATGATTCAATATGACCAAATTTTCAATAGGATGAGCCCAAACCTTTTTCTGCTTTGTAGCAAGAGCATCACTTTTCTTACTTCTTTTTTCTTTTCTTGTATATTCAAAAACTCCTTAACTGCAGATTGATAAATAAAAAAAAAAGTATTTTTTTCATTATTTTTATATTTTATTGCTAAAAATGTTAATTTTCAAATAAACATTTTTTTAATAATCCATCCTATATATAATTTTTTTTAAATTAGTCTCTAAGTACAATACAGATATATAATTTCTTCTATTAGTTAAATGTTCTTAGTATGTTATACTCTTTTCATTTATTATTTCACTATCATATTTTTATTAGTATTTTGACTTTCTTTATATATATATATATATATATATATATATATATATATATATATATATATATATATATATATATAAATAAAGAAGATATTTCTAAATATCACCAACCACAAT
>CAOGCB010195831.1:0-28282 GCA_948266635.1 Cnidoscolus chayamansa | reverse complement strand
TCCTCTTGTCATCCCTTCTGTCGCGTCCTCCAAAATTCCCAGAAATTAGAGCAGAGGTTTCCAGTAGGGTAGATTGGTTTTTCTTGCCAAGCATAACCAACCGCCTGTTTTCTTCCCTTCGGACCTCAGCAAAGACTTCATTAATGGTTGGGAGTGGTTGCCTCCCAACGATTCTGCCCCTTACTTCATCGAACTCGATATTGAGACCAGCTAGAAACTTGAAAATTCTGTCACTTTCCACTATTTTCTTGTAGTGGCTCCCATCTCCATGGCACTTCCACTCATATTCGTTGAAAACATCCAGATCCTGCCAAATACGTTTGAATAGGTTGAAATGCTTTGTGACAGTGTGCTCTCCCTGCCTGATCTCACTAAGCTTGAGTGTGAGTTCATAGATTTGAGATTGGTTTCCCAAATCAGAATACATCTGGTTCACGTTATCCCACAGATCTTTGGCTGTGTGATAGCACATATAGTTGCTGTTGATTTCTTCTTCCATGGAGTTTACGAGCCATGTCATTACCATGGAATTTTCTGAATCCCATGTTTCATACAATGGATCCTCCAAAGATGGTTCTTTCTTATCACCGGTGAGGTAACCGATTTTTCCCCTACCCCTGATGTACATCCTCACTGATTGGGACCAGCGAAGGAAGTTCTCTCCATTTAGTCTTATGGTTGTAATCTAAATGGAGTGTGACTCACCATTGCTGTGTTTGACATGAGGTTTAGAGGGTATCAAGGTTTCAGAATTTTCTGAGGTAGTAGACATCTCTATGTCTGGAAAGAAAGAGAATTCCGGGGTTCTAGAATTTTAGGGTTACGTTATAGCTCTGATACCATGTGGAGAAATACACTTAATGTGTGTATTTTATTCATCTTCTTCATTATTACATGTACAGAATATATATACAAGAATTAGTTTAATTACAGCAGGTTCTTCTAGCTAGAATTCAGGGATTGAGTCTTAAACTCTAATCCCTGAATTTACTCCTTAGAATCAGGATTTAATCCCTAGAATCAAGGCTAGATCCCCAAAGAATCAGTTCTAAATATCAGGTGCAATCCCTGTGGATTTTTGACTGATTTTGTCTTCAATTATCAGCTGATTCTTTCCTTTCTTATCAACACAAACTGTCCTAGGTCTACCTCGACCTTTCTTAGCCCCATCAACCCTCAAGTTCTCCCACTTGCGAACCGCCGCATGGGGAGGTCTCTGTAAAACATGCTCAAACCATCTAAGTCTTCCTTCTCTCACCTTATTACCAACATCTGCTACTTGTACTTTCTGCTGAATATGCTCATTCTTAATTTTATCCAATCTAGTATGGCCACACATCCAACTTAACATTCTCATTTCTGCCACACTCATCTTATGAAGATGTTGCCCTGTAGGTGCTCAACACTCACTACCATATAACATAGCTGGTCGAACAACAGTCCTATAGAATTTACCTTTCACCTTCAATGGTATTTTCTTGTCGCATAAGACTCCTGATACTCCTTTCCACTTCGTCCACCCTACCTGTATTCTGTGGGCCACATCTTCATCTATACGACTTTCATTTTGAAACACAGAGCCCAAATATCTAAACTGTTTGGCTCTCGGAACCAAAACTCCATCCAAATTAACCTCTTGTTCTTTCTTTTTCTTTAAACTGAACTCAAAGGCCTCCTTTATTTATACAAGAGGAATATTTGAAAAAATAAACAACTAAACTAGGAAACATATCTAACTTAAAACTTAATTCTAGGACCTAGTCTTATAGCTAACAACTATGACTTGGTCACACTTACTAACATGTAAAAAGCATATGTTGATCAACCGGAATTTTGATTTGCACCCCTTCTATCAGTATAAAGCTTTTAGTCCATGTTTATTATTCTACTTGTCTGCCACAAAATTTTATCATGGTTTATCCAGTGTAATACAGTAAGGTTGTAAGTTAGTCACTTGATGAACTTCTGGTATTTCTGTTTCAGCTATACTGGGCATAGTCTTGCAAAACTCAGAAATTAACATCTTGCGTTGTATTGCTTAGCTAATTGTCCGGGCTAAATTGTAGGTTTACTCAATTCGTGATGCAGCTGCTAATAATGTGAAGCGCCTTGCAGAAGAATTTGGCCCAGATTGGGCAATGCAGCACATAGTTCCTCAGGTTTGTCTGACTATATATCACAGTGTTTTTGTTTCTGATTATTTCGGGGTAAAGGATATAGTAAGGTCCCTGTCCTTTTCCAGCATGGATATAGGTGTTATGCACTGAAGACATTTACAAGTCTTGATTCTGAAAATGATGCTTGCCTGTTATGTCTTTTTGAACTGTTTCTTGGACGCTTGTCTGTGTTGCCTAATTGTACAGGCCAAAACCATTAGTTTAGTGGTAGTCATAATTCTGCAATAGAAATTTTAGAACATCCTAACCAAATCCTGATAAAAATGTGTACCTCTTCAATTCTGTATCAAGTATTCCTATGCATATAATAAATTAAAATCAAGTTATATATCAATTTATATTCAAGCTGGGTCATAATTTCACAAGCCTACAGACTAGCCAATTCATGGGCCAGAATGAACCTAGTTAGTTCATATAATTGTTCCACTTGGATGGCTTCTGGTGGCTGTGTTTAGCACTGGCTTTACAGATAATCTGAGTTATCTGCACTAAATTTAAACATAGTGGCTTTAGCTAAGTTTGAGCCTGGCAGGGCCACAGGAAGCAACCTGAGCTGTGTTTGGACATTTGAAAAGTTGGGATCAGTGAGTGAGGAAAATATAGTGAATAAAGTTAATATGGGACAACAAACAATTTTTGGGCTAATTCGAGAATTTCTATGGCCCCATGCTCACCGTCTGTTAATGTGTTGATAGGTTTTGGACATGATTAATAACCCACACTATCTGTATCGAATGACCATTCTACATGCAATTTCTCTTCTCGCACCTGTTATGGGCTCTGACATTACATGTTCCACACTTCTTCCTGTTGTCATCAATACATCAAAAGATAGGTATGTAGCTGGATTCCAAAGTTTGATTGTGAGTAGCATCTTTTTGTCTATCATAACCTGAGATGTATAGCTGAGAGTTGCATGTTGCAGGGTACCCAACATTAAATTCAATGTGGCTAAGGTGTTGCAGTCACTTATTCCCATAGTCGATCAATCTGTAAGTACTTCAGTTAATTTACTTTTGATCAATTTATTGCAGGAAGCACTGTGCTCTTCAGTTATGCAGAATATGATTTGGAAATTAACATATATTATTGACAAGTTTCTCTCACATGATACATAATTCACCATGAGGTTGGAACTTGAAAACCAAGTGGGAACATGTGAAACTCAGTGAGCCTCTTGTTTTTTTAACGTTAGGAAAGTTTGAACTCGTTAACAAGGTTGTCATTTTATTTGGCGTTTTGGCCTTTTATTCCTATGGACGATGATGAACACTTGCTGGTTCGACCATGTAGGTAGTGGAGAAGACGATTCGTCCATGTTTGGTTGAGCTGAGTGAGGACCCTGATGTTGATGTGAGATTCTTTGCTACCCAAGCACTAGAGTCCAGTGATCAGGTGATGATGTCTACCTAGATTCAATGTTGTAACTTAGGAATTCTTTTCCACCCTCCTTCCAAATGTTCAAGAAATATCACTTATATTTGTAATAGCTTACATAAGGTGCTAGATTTTCTTCCACTCGTTTGACGCTTGTTTTTATTTGTTTAGGAAGTGTTCAGAAACACATTATAGTTTGTATCACCCTATGCTAATTCCATTTTTGTCTTTCAATTTGCATGCTAATATCATTATTAGCAAAACTAGATAAATCAATTTTACAACGTGTACTATTTGTGATTGGCATAGGGAATTCTTTTCAATTGGCATTCTAATGTCATTAAACATTTAAACGTGTATATCTTAGAGATCAAGTCAAGTGAAAAGCTTATTAACTTTAACGTAGGGATGTAGTGAACAATAAAGAAGAAGATAAGACTTACATTTGTTCCCTTTTTTTTTTTTTATTGGAAGCCTATTATGCTAAAATGTACCATATATTGTTATAAAATAAATTTATTCTTGAATATAGTAAGTATGATGCAAAAAGGCTTAACAAAATATGCCAGCCGAGCTAACAATATAATCTTGTATGTTTATTATTGTTATAAAAATATTCATATAGTGTTCAATCGAATGACCATAACACTTCATATATTATATTTCCTAATTTTCTTTCTTTTTCTCTTTACGTGAAATGAATCAGCACTACCAAAGTAAGCTGATTGAGCTAATATTTGAAATTCTTGGCTTGAGTTGAGGTCAAAAGTATTCTGAGAATCCTAGTGAAATTCCATTTGGCCTCAAATTCAACACCAACTAAATAAGAGTTTCAAAACCAGTTTCCACACATCCAAGCATAAATACCCTGCAGCTTTCAAAGACGATATCAATGATTTCCAACAAATGTAATTTCCTCGCATTGTCAGCCCGTTCATTGTCAATCAGTTGTCTACTGAACAAGAACAATGCTAATACATTAATTATAAAGTTAACGCTTCTTTTATGAGGTCTAGATGCCAGAAATCATATTAAAGGCTACATCAATATGACATCAAAATCAGGTACAGCCTCGCACACAACACAAGCCTTCATTAGTAAGCTATCAAGGACATTTTCTTTGTACGTAAGGCGCACCATGCTCTTCATACCTGTCAATATAAACAAGTTTTATAGTGTAGGCATGGATTTAACTTCAGTTTTGGAAATTAAGTTTAAGAACATTACTAAAAAAATATGGGAGAAACTTGAAATACGCACTTCCATAATTAACCAAACGAGGACTTGTACAACAGAGTTTTCCAAATGGGTATACTTACTCTGACTTAGAGAACCACATCTGCTGGAATGAACCAAGAGATGCCAATATACTCCCGCCTATCCATACACTGCTTAATAATCACAGAAACACCAGTAAGGAAGAGAATGAGCATGCTGTATTAAATTTTGCAAGTAGAAAAGATCCAAGGAAATTGCAGGGATAAGGAGGGGAAAAGGGAAAAAGAAACAGACTCATCAACTGCAGCTGATGTAATCAAGAACTTGCCAACAGATGGAACTAAACACTTTGGTTAACCATTACATGCTATAGTAGCCTTATCAGAGCTAAAATAATCCTAACACTTTGGTTAACCATTACATGCTATAGTAGCCTAATCAGAGCTAAAATAATCCTAACAAACACTGCACACCAACAATAAGTATTTTAGCATGTGGGAATCAATTAGAACTGAACTGTGAAGATTATTACACTGGTTATTGGACACAATGAAAGACTAGCACAATAAAATAAAAACATCATAGTACAAATTTGGTGTGAGCGCATATGCATTTGCAGCAGTATTTTACCATGGTCCATGCAAGTAATCATGAGAAAAATATAAACCATCTAATTAGTCATGTATTTGCTTCTACGTGGTTATTTTTAGTCTTCAACATTGCCATTTTTCAGGTGGTCACCATTGCAATAAAAACAAGATATCTCTATTGTATGATTTATCAATTTCTCATCAAAATCTAAATAACAAACCAAAAATGCAACGGCAACTGGTAATGAAATACAAGATACTATGCTGCCAATCAATTTCTCACATCTGCACTTGGATATAAGCACATGCACTCACAGAGAGAAGTAGGCAAATCAAACCTGAATCTCCGTTCTGTTGAATTTCCACTGGCCAGCACTTTAACTCTAGCAGCTTGTGGAGATTCCTACATGTTAATTATATGGCCATTTCATTAGATTGGGAGTGAGTTTCAATTTTTTTTTTCTCTATTGTGATGGCACTCGCTAATTAGAATCACATATAATGTCATGGTGAAATAAGAACAATTTTCATGAAAAATATTACTTTTCCATAGTTCTAACATTGTTCATTTTTCAGGATTGTCAAAACTTAGCATTTCCCCCTGCAACCAACTGAATTTCGTAATGAAGTTGAAAGTAAGAATGCTCTACGTGAAACTCAAAAGCAGTTTTATTAACAATATAAAGTCAAGCAAGCTACTCTAACAATTTAATAACTGAATGCCAGCAGTTACATAGCTTGAAAAGTTAAGGTAGTTGAGATCATGAAAAATAGTGCAGCCATGGAACGAAGAACAAACATTGAAGTCCCAAACATTGGAAGATAAACAGAGGAACAAATTTACCAAAAAAAGGGTTGCAGCAAAAAGGTACCTCAAGCAAATCTTTTTCAAGTCGTTCCTTCAACTGTTGCATTGAAGCTGTGCCACCAGCAAGCTATAACACAAGGAAACATAAGGGACCAAATAAATACATAATATCGAATGGATCACAAACAAGAAAGTTGCTTCCACCAGCACCAAGAAAAATAACTGATGACCTAAATACCACCCATTCTTGCTTTCTCTGTTTCTTTTCTTTCTCTTATAATCTAAAATTCATAGAACTAACAATAATGTAACTGCATAAGATAATCATCCAAATTTGCAGTAAGATAGGCTAAGAAATCATGAGAGCGAGAGAGAGCGAGTCTGAGTAGAACTAATTTAGTGATCTTAACTGTGTCCCTTGCTGTTTCTGGAATAAAATTTCATTTTTGTAAATGCATAAATGACAGACTAGCATCCCAGCAATTAATATGCAAAAGTAGAGGCACTAGAAAAGTTCTAAATTATTGAAATTGTTAAATAAGCGATTTCCCAGATAAAGCATCATACTGGAATATGAAATTTGAGTTTATATAGTAAGAGTTTTGCATTTAAGACAAGACAAAAACATATAACTGATTTTATCTGCTGATGGTCACAAAAGAATTCCCAGAACCCCCATCACCCTTACAATTATCAGATGCATTCAAGATATTTTGTTCTCTCCTTTGAATCCAGAATGCTGACAAAGCTGATAATAGTCTTAATTTTCAGAATGATTTACAAGCGCTTCAATAAGAATGAAAAATCTTGTAACTGACTAGAAAGGTATAACACCGATATGGAGATGCATGATGTGCACCACACACACACACACACACACACCATACCAGATAACTTTTCCAGGGAGAAGAGAGAGAGGGAGAGAGGTCACTTTTATAAAGGGAAGTTATTATTATTATTATTATTATTTCCTTATTTTAGTAATCCCTTTCAACTAAGGATGCTTACCTAATTGAGTAAACATCTATGCAACATTCAAATGCATAAGATCTCAACAACTTATAACTACCAATTCCAACCAGGATCATCCAAACTGAAGATAACTATCATATTGTATTTACCAGTATACTGCTAAACAGTTCCCTCCGAATATCAACATCACACCTATTAATGCTCTCTATTACCTGCAAACATTAGGGGGAAAGAAGAGTAAATGACTGAATTCCAAGGGATAGATGCTAGATATTAAGTACAAATATTATATGGTTGTAAAGCACAAATTTACCATTTGCGGCAAACCACGAATATTAGGTGCAATCTCTGCAAAACTCTCCATACCAGGAATTGTCTGATGGTCAAATACAAAAAAAGACATGGCACGTGAGTGTGTACTGTAAATCATTATAGGAAATACACAAATTGAATATATTCAACATTTGCGAGTATGTTCAGAAAAATTTGCATCTAAAGATTGAGATCCAACTCAATCATTGAATATGTCCTGCAAACATACGAATAATAAGTCACATAAACAATCAACAAGTGAATGATAACTCAGAAGTCCGAAAAGAGCAATTGGTAAATGTCAATAAGTTAATATCAAATTAATTACATATATTCACAATCAATAGATTCAAATTGACAAGCAAAATATGTCATGATTTTGACCACATTTCTTCGACAATGAAGTAAGACTTAACTGGTTCATTTTCTATTTAAATTGTTGTTGAGTAAGGATCTTGACTTTTGCTTTCTATATTTATCTTTTGGCTTATCTTTTACTTGTAATTATTGATTTGTACTCTTCAGGAACTCACAAGGCACACACTTCATGTCAGACCAAAACAAAAATATAAATATAAATGATACCAGTACCACAAGAATGAAATGTTAATAAAATAAAGGGTATCATGCCAGCTCCATCCTAAACGTGTTATAAACAACTTGTTTCAGACGATTTTGTACAATTTTCAGTTTTCAATGCATATTCTATTAGTTCTAAAAAATTTGTCCTCAATCAGCGGTCAGTTTAGAATAATGAGGAAATAATATTTACTTATGGGAAGTTACTGGAATCTGCATATTTCTCCAAAAATGTTAACAGAATATTGGAAGTCCCAAAAAAAGGTACACTTGAGAGTGACAATAAGATGGAATTGACAGAATACGAAAAAATGGTATCTTGAGTGTTCATGAGTCTCAAACCTGGGCCAAGGACGGATTGAAAAGAATATCTGGAATCTTGAACCTATCCGCTCCTATTTCAATTGTCCTATTTTGCATTAGAAAATCCAAGATCAGATATTACTACTAACAACAATTCTAGAAACACCACGCAAAAGCTACTAAATACAAGAATATTAGAGACTTACTGGCCATCAGGAAGTTCATATGGAGTCATTGGAATATTTGAATATGCACTTTCTGGATTCATAATGAGAAAAAGGGGGGAGAGAGAGAGAGCAAAGTTAGCATGGACAAAGTTTTGATACATTGAATGCAATTGTTTCAATGGGAGAGCAAAATTTTATAGAGCTTTACAGGTACTATAACAATGATAGCAACCAACATAACCAAATATGAAGAACACGGGCTTCTCAAGCTTATGAATTTTCTTGGATTCTAAACTATCAACATTGAAACAAGAGCTCCAGACTCTTTGAAAAGTAAAGACAATTTGTGAATTTTGGCATATATTGACAAGTCAATATTTTCAGCAGGAAATAAAAAAAAAATATATCTAAGCAAAATGTTTGCATACAATAATAAAAATCTTCACATGTGCCACCAAAATGATGCAAACAGAAACTATCCTAGGAATACAAGGAAATAATCAACAGCACAATGTCACTCAAACCCAAGTATGAATAAAAGAATCTGTGTTCAAACTCCATAAGCCTCTAAGGGCTTGTTCACTCATAGTTTTCTTGAAAAATTTTCTAAGAGACTGGAAAATATAGTTTCCTGTTCACATGTGCTAAGTTTCCAAATTGAAAAGTGAAAAACTAGTTTTCTAGTTTTCTGAAATTTAGTTAAGATTTGGAAAAAACAACTTTAAGTTGTTTCCCAATGGTTATGTTCCCTAATTGTTTTCCAAATGGAAAAATAATTACTTTTTTATAACAAAAATTATATTATATAGTTACAAAATTATTTTGAAACTTTTTACTTATAATTATAAAAAATAATTATATAATTATAAAATAATAATAATAAGAAGAAGAAATAATACATAATACAAGGTAAAAAAAATTTAAAAAGTTCTTAAATAAATTTTCAAATGATTTATTTTTAATTATGAAAAAAGATGAATATTTTTTATTATTTAAAAAGAGAATGATTTTCTTTTATCATTGACAAGTCCATGTTTTCTTTGACTTTCTATAGAAAATGAAATTTCTTGTTTCCTTAGAAAATGGAAATCAGAAAATGGAAATCAGAAAACCGTTTTCCTGAAGTAAACACACCCTATACTTGTCATAGACTTTTAACATGGATTTCAAGTATCAGAGTGTCAACCTATGTTAGCATAGCTTATTATTCTAAAGCAAAGTGAAAAGCCAAAAGAACTATGAATTCAAAAATTAAATATGACTAGAAAAACCTTTCCAAATGTTAGTTGAACTTCAAGGGCATATAATGGTACTTTCACACCCTCCCCAAACAGTGAGAGAGATTTGAGTACTACAAACTAAAGAAGATGCATATACCGACCATAATAAATATATTATTTGAAGGTGATGGATTTTGAATGACAAGTATTATCAATTAACAAAAATACAAGCAAACAAGCATTAGAAATTACAAATGTATAAAGAAGACAGACCATCATAGGGTGTGTCTGGGGCTCGACATACACATTCCTTGATATCACTTGCAATGACCCTCTGTTTCCAAATAAAAGTTCAGTAGACATGACAACAGATCCCATCTACACAAGGATAAACATCTGGGATCAATCACAGACCTGAGAGTAAAGTCTGTAGCTTTCAGTTGTATTTGGAAAATCGAGATCCACTATCTGTGAGGTTCAGACAAGATGCCCAACATAATATCAGAAGCAGATACCAAACAACAGACATAGTTGCATTAGCAGCATAAAGCAACAATACACAAGGAAAAAATGAAACAAATTGAGGTTCATTTCACAAAGAAATATGAGACAAACTAATATAATTAATATGCAGTTAGTTAATCTGTCTTATAAGTTACCCTAGACCATTACAGCACAGTTGCAAGCATGAGAAAAGACACACCTCTCATAGTCCCAATCAAATTCTAGGAACTTGAATTGCATTAGAGTTTTAGCATTATGGATCATTTTCCCAATTTCATGTCTTTAGTTAAAAGTACCACCAACCATTATAAAAAGGAGCCCGGAGGAGTTTTCTACGTGTAGATACATTCATACCATAACTCTTTCTTCTGACCAAGTAGATACATTTATAAAGAAAAAGAACATTCTTAGAACACTGAATTTAATGTCACTTTGTCTCAAAGGTGCTTAAAACTGCCAAATTATGTAAGTTTGTTTTATACAATATATATCAATACAGAATAACAAGCAAAACTTCAGGATAGCACCTGTTACTGTCCTTTCCACTGTTCACATTTTCAATAACAGTCCAAAACATCTGCCTTTTCCAGCCAATCTATCATTGGTACAAAAGTGCTGTTGCAGACCTACCTGTATTCTTTTTCCAGTATTTGTCATTTATCAAATTAGCCTATCAAATACACCTGGTAAACCCAAATTTCTCTGCAGACAGATCTCAACCAATTCTACGAAAAACCTACCTCCTTTTTCAATAAATTCTAAGCAGTAACGAATGAACATTAGCTCAATGGTACTGAATCTTATTAAGGCGATGAATTCTCAAGGTTGAACCCAATTGAGGGCCTAGTGGCCCTGTGGGGCAAACAAAGTGACTGGTGAACTGCCCAATCATCTAGACCTAGCCCACGTAAAACACAACTCAGTACCACACCATCAACCCAAATTGCAATGTCAAAGCAGCATGATAGAAAATCCTAAATATGTCTCCCCCACTCTGTATGTATAGAAGAATTTGACTGTGTATGTGTATCAAACAATGTCAACCAAAAATGATGTAAATGGCATTTTTATGTACCTGAAACTCGCCTGGTCTGATTTCCTTTCTCTTGAAAGAGTATCTGGGTTTTATCTGCAAAGCCACAAAAAGGATATATATTGTCCTAAAGAGATAAAATAAGAATTAACTACAGAGAGTCTTACTACATTAACTCGCCTTTCAAAGTAAAATTCCAAGATGTAGTCACTTACTGTGATACCTTTGCTCTCCAAGCTTTTCATCAAGCAGTCAGTAAGAATTTCTCCTCCTATGGGAGAAGTAGACACTGCCTATTATCACAAGGAGGAAAAGTTCATCAGTCTTCAAAGGCTGATATATTTGTATTAAACCTTTGCCGTGTTTAAAAAACATAAACTTAACCAGATTTACATATTATCATGAGAAAATCTTGAAATCTACCACAGAAGAAGAAAGTATTATAAGTTGTAACAGATGAGTTGCAAATAAATAGGAAAGGAAGCATGATTTTGAGAAAAAAAAATTAAAAAAGTAAAAAAGAGACCAATATATGTTTCTCAGCAAAGAAATGTCATTACATAATCCCTTTGAAATCACTCCCATAGCGGTTGCTACACTTGACCCCTTTATCTGCTTCATTGTTTTAATTAGGGGTGAGCAATTGGTCGGTTCGGTAAAATCGAAAAATGATTTTCTAAATTCCAAGAACCAAACCGAAATGAACTAAGTAAAACTGAAACAAATCAAACTGATAATTTTGTTTCAGTTCGGTTATTCGGTTTGATTTTGAAATAAAAAATGAGTTGAACCTTGCAAAAAAAAAGGTTTTGAGTTGAAAATATGAATTAAACTTCAATAAATCAAGGTTTATTCAATAAATCGGTCAGTTCGGTTATTTCAATTATTTTCCTTTAAAACACAAACTGAAAAACAAAATTTTGTAAAATCAAACTGAACTAATTAAATTACAAAAACGACTGATCTGAACGAATCAAATTGCTTCAGTTCAGTTGTTCAGTTTGAACCAAACAGTGCACACCCTTAGTTTTAATAGTTTTTTTTTTTTAATTAAAACTTTTATATGTAATATTGTGGCAGTAGTTGTATTCATGGAAGGCCTGTGATATCACTTTCTAGTTTACTAACAAAAAGCCATTATTTTGAAAGCATTAATGTTTTAGTTTAGTTAAGAGTCTTGAAAATTTCTGCATTATACGTATTATGCTTCTAATATGAAATTCATTGTTGTCATGAATGTTACATAACATCTGCCACAGCCTGATCGCAAAGCATGGCAAATATGACAAGTGTTCATAGGTTGATCATGGAGAATAAAATGAAGAAAATAAGGTTGACATAGTTCTACGAATATCAACAAAAGACTTCATATTTTCATCAACCACGACAAAAGATAAAGAAACATGCAGTAATATTATTATTCTATGAATATTTAGAACAATTAATGTTTGCATATGTTGCAGCCAGGATATATTCATAATTGTTTATATATTGCTGACAAAATGACCTGAAAACCATCTAAACAATAAGATAGCCAAACAATATCTCCACGCACACATGCACATTTACATCAAAGACAGTAAAAAATCATTGGTACACTAACAGAAGTGGCACAAAACCAAGTACAACATAACTGAAGGATGTCACAGTAAATGCTAGGAAATAGATATTAAAATGGTTTACTCTTCTGCCAATTTACAAAGGGAAGGAATGACGGTGATATAAAAAAATCAATTAAATTTGATAGTTTTCAATGGAAATTCCCAACAATCTCATGAAAACTAAAGAAAAATGTTAAGATCATATCTTTTCTTACAGTACCTTAGTCAAATAAATATCAAGACCAAGAAGTTAAAATGGCAAGGACTAAAGCTGGGTTCAACTTACTGTTAAAAATTTAAACAGAAATATTATTATCCAAATATATTTGGTCAGTCATACAACACTTGATTGTAGAAGGAGAAATACCTTTTGGAGGACATAACCATCGTGCACAGGAGCAACTGTAGTTGACCCTCCACCACTAGAAAAAGTTATCATTTAACCAAAATAATCTAGTAAGAAACCAAAGCCATAAGACATTTGTTATTGGAAAAAAAATTCCAACATCCAAAAGCAATCTTCAAACTTTAGCCATTCTTATTAGCAAAACAGCACAACCTAAATTGACGCTATGCTAATCTAATTAACATGGAGCCCAAGAAAATATAAGCAATAATAACAATAATATTTTAAATGTACCTATCAACAACTAGTGAGGTTGGACGTCCTGATGCAAAAGATGTCAGAACCTGCCAGTGAGAAATTCTTCAATTTGGCACGTAATACCATGCTATCTTATCATAACAAGAGGAATTAGATAAAAAAAAGGGATATTGTGGGTAAAAGAGAGTAAAATAAGTTAGAGATTTAAACACTGGATGGACTAAAGACATACAGCATTCTTGGCCAAAAATAATGCTGGAACATTGTACTTCTCAAACATAAGCTCTGCTGTCCTGTCAGAGATGCAACAAGTCAAACATCAACAGCAAGTACTAAAACCATATATGATGGAACAGATGGGGAAAAAGGAATCTCTCCTTTCAACGTGTCCGTTTAAAATAAAATTTACTAATTTTTATAAAAATTTCTTATCAATGTAAAGCACACTTGGTTAATCATTTTGAATTCAAAGCTCAAAAATTACAACTCTATGAAAAGAAAAAAATTGCTGAGCCACATAAAGGATGAAAGCCTTGTAATTCAAGAATGTAATGCCATTTGCATCGATTAAAGCAACATTTTCATTTTCTGGTTGCTTGCTAGGGTTGAAGTGTCTTTCATCAAGCATAGCTTCTTCCAATTGAATAACTATAAGATTTATTTAAGCAAATAAATGATGTTGGACTGAATGACAAAAGAACAGAACTCAGATAAGTGCACACACATCCACACATTAAACATGCCCTATCAAACATTGCATGTTGACATATCACCTTTCTCTCTGTTGTTGAGTGTTGGATGAAGGTTCTGCAAGCAGCATAGGATGCTCCTTAGGATCAATCAATAGGCATTCCCTAAAGATAGTAATATCCTCTTTTATTAAATGGTTACCAAAAAATGAAAAGAATATTTACCAACTTCATAATCATCCTCAGCTACTACCTTAAAGCATGGTCCCATATGCTATCCACTATATCCCAGTCAACAACAACTCCATCTTTTATAGGTGACAACACCTGGTGAAGTGACAGAAAATCAACGTAAAATACCCTTGCTGAATAAGTATGGTAAATGGGCAGTCTAACCACTCTTCCCAATAATATTTAGAAAACTAACCTCCATATGGTCTCGACGAAATCCTACAGCTTGAGATCCTACATATAATTTGTGTTTGCCCTTGCCCTTTTCAGAGTCTTTGATATTGTTCTTAGAATCTACAGAAGAGGCCTTCTCATTATTAGCAGCATCATCAATATCCATTTGATCAATTGATCCAACAACCTGAGAAGTCATAAGGATGTATTAAAATAGAACTTTTAATAGTGTCCCGGCTATCATAGAGCAAAAGTTAATAAGGGATCCCCACTACATGTGCTAACTAATAACAACGGAAATCAAATTATATTTATACAAAATTGAATAGAGAACATAGCATAAAATTATCATATGTACAAGTCCAAAACTGCAACTTTTCATAGTGTACAGAAAATAAAGGATAGCTAACAATGCAAAATCTAGTAAGTTGGGATAAACAGGCAAATCTCTTAAAATCAAAATTAAACTTTCACATTTAAATATATACGATGCCAAAACTAAACTAGAGGGGGTACTAATGACCAAATGGAGAACATCAATGCTTGAAAATTCATTTTTATAATCATCCCAAAAGGGCCCAAGAATCTGCACTCAATATAAAATTCCACCAGGCACTGGCCTTATTATATCATGCAGAGTAGCAAGGGAATGCTATGTCAGCACGACACTGGTCCTTGTCACTTTGTGCAACAGACATCCAATCCTATCTTAACCACAACTTTCAAACATGAAAGAGTGGAGTCCCTCTGTAACCAAGAGTTATACCTAGATCAAATGCAATAGCACTAAACAAATATGGTTCTCTGAAAGAACATTTCAAGTTCAATAACTGATACATCGTTTTCAACATAACCAGGCAACTGATCTCTCAATCCAATATGAAAGGAACTCCCATCACAGCAGAGGCAAGATTAAATTATGTCCTCAAAGCACCAATGTGCACATTGTCACCTCTCTCATTTCACTGTCTGGTTCATCAGAGTGCCCATGGCCAGAGCATGGCTTTTTGAACCCAACTAAAGTCGATTATTTAAAATTTCAGTAATTTCGAATGGCATAGTTAACTGTGCTAAAAGAAAAGAAAAGTGAAGAAAAAACACTATCTTTCTTTTTATGAACATCAGCATAAAATTATTATTCCCAAGGTAGAACATCTACAGTACAGTACTTGAACTGGAGAACACAGCAAACAAGAAATACCCTTTTCGGCAAATTATCAGTTCTTGTCAGAGAGTAAGCAAAATTGGAGTTTGCAAACCAATTAGCTTGCTTCTTCCCAGAAAACTTCATTAAAAGAAAAAAAAGGAGGGAAATTTGACAATGCAACTAAATGTAGGTGAAATAAGAGAGACTAACAGAAGGAAACACGGCCTTAGGTGCATCCTCGCCAGCGTAGCCAGCTTTGCAAGTGTGCGAACCCAGGTCAATCACTATAGCTGATACTTCATCTGCGTTCAAAACAGAAAATTACACCATGCGAAGCAACAAAATTAGTTCATAAATTGGTAGAGACTTGGAGAGATTTTGCACTCACCCCCTCCGTACATGATTCCACGTTTTTTTGAGAATGTTCTCTAGACCTGTTAGGGTTTTAGAAACTAGAAGCTGTAGTAGTGGCTGGCTGGGGCCTGGGTTCAGTGAATCCGCGAAGGAAATGAGTGGGAGTTCTGATTTCGGGTCGGGTCGGTTCGCGGTCTTTGAGGTTTTTTTCTTCCTTCAAAATTATCATTTAATCGTCATAATTACAGAAAGAAAAAGCTAAATATTTAAAATATTATATTTTTTTACAATAAAACAAAAAAAATAGTAAATTAAAATTAACAAATAAATTATAATTTAGTTTTTAATTTTTAATTTTTTATTTAATTAAAAAACAAGAGTTCAAAGCTCATATGTTACTAAAGCAAAAACAACTTAGCACCACACAGTCAAATAAAAGTTGGAAAAAAAATTGTAGATTCAGCAATATTAACAAGCCAGTGAGTATAAGGAGTAGTTTTGATAAGTAAATCAACACACATATTAACTTTTCTATATAAATGAGAAATTTACTATTATGAGTCGAGATATATTTGGCAATAAGAAGAATCATTTCATAGAATTCTATACAAAGAAAAACATTATTCTTTAGAAGTTCTACAGCTTCAACACAATCACTTTCTATAATTCGGTTTTGTATTAATTATATAATGTATTATGGACTACAAACTCAAAATTATCTATTCAAACAAAAAAAAAAAAAAAAAATTACAAATGGGTTGTGGCATTTGAACCATAGTTGGTTCATCTAAGGCAATTAGAACTCATAATTATTATACATGTTGTATACATAAATTACATAAACAACAAAACATAGGAAGCATACATAAAAAGAATCACAAAGTCACTTTGTTTGCTTGCTTTTTCAGATGATATGAAGAAGGCAACATGGAACTGTCAAGTAGAGTTGATCTACATGAAAAGTGATGGGTTTCCCTTTTGTAAGAAATATATATAGCGAATAGAAGAACATAAAGTTTGAGAATCTTGCACAGAAACACCAACGTAATAGTGAAAAAAATATGTACACAAACATGGGCAAGGGTTGGGGCGCTCCTTACCCACTGAAACAACGAAGTAATAATTATTTTTGAAGAAAAAAGTGGAAACGACGCCGTTGCCGGGGATCGAACCCGGGTCTCCCGCGTGACAGGCGGGGATACTCACCACTATACTACAACGACTTCATGATTATCAAGTGAACAAAAATTTTAATATTAGATTGTTCACTTAGTTGTATGAAATTTAATTTAATTTAATTATAATTAATAAAGAATATAAGATAAATTGTGTACTAATCGACTTAACCATAAATTTACTTTTTTTACAGCCCGTTAAATTTGAGCCCACAATTATTTTCTAAAGATAATATCATACAAAATTTTGTTATTTAAAGTTTTATGACTAAAATGTCACATTTTAATTGTAATTATAAAAGCCTAATATAATTTTTTTATACATTATTTCATTATAAACTCAAGACAGGAAATCCTTACCAAAACTTGACACCTAGATGCTTTCTCCTCTTACCCGTAATGTTACTTAAAAATTATAGGCAAAATAAACATCATTCATTTAGTAATGCAAAAAGTTCAAAGGATCCAATTTCATATACTTGTTTCAATAAAAGGATTTGATGTACTCAAAACAAAAAAAAAATTTGCAAACCCAAATACAAAATCGATACAAGATTTACTTTTGTAATGACTTGAAGATCAAAAGCAAAAGGTGGTCTCGGTACCACTTTTGCACGTCATATACAAACTTCAAATTGCCTAGAAATGTACATTGATACGACCTACTTACACCTAGTATAACACAATGATTCGATCTTCATAGCACCTTCAAGCTCGGCAACACATGCAATATATGAAAAAGGTGTGAAACTCATTGTTGTATATGTACATCGTATTAACTCTCTATTCATAGCTTTGACATTTTTTTCATTGTTTGAGCAGAAATCAGAGAAAATTTGTGCACATTTAAACTAAAGTGCATGTGGGAGGTTCTGCATTTTATCTCCGGCAAAGGATTCCTCACCATTACTGCTAAAAAACAGAAATAGTTAGAGAACTGAAAATGTTCAATCACCATTAACGGACTTGTTATTAATGCACGATTGTAATTTAACGTAGATAAGTCTTGAGAACCTGTGGATGTAGGATAAAGAGAAAAAATTACCTAAGATAGCTCAGAGCTGACATCCTGTAGAGACAGGTGAACACGAGAACATGTAACCCAATGGTGTAGAAAAATGCAAAAGTTCGCGCATACCTACAACAGAGAAAATACTTGGTAACGACAAAACACAATCTCCTTGCATAAATGGGCAAGAAAAAACATGTCAACGTGTAGCCATTCCTGGCCATGGCTGAACCTGAACTGGACCAAGGAGGTCAGTTCCCGATGGTTTTGGACCCTTACAAAACTGGTCAGAGGTGATCTTGGTTCTGATTTCGAATTGGGTTCAATATGGGTTTAGGCAATTCAGTGGTTGAAATAATATTTTGAACCAGTTCCCGATGGTTTTGGACCCTCACAAAACTGGTCATAGGTGATCTTGGTTCTAATTTCGAATTGGGTTCAACCTGGGTTTAGGCAATTCAGTGGTTGAAATAATATTTTGAACTATGTAATTCTCACTCTTTCGGCCAGACCACAAGTTCTAGTCTGGTCCACTTAAGGATCAGTGGGGTGCAACCACAACTGCCGTCCCCTGGCCCCTCCCTTCCAGGTTGGTTAGAGCCTGGCAAGTGGGAACCACTGACTAGGCTAGTTCTAGGACATATCGAAACTTGGCCAAGTGCAGCAAACAATGCACAAGAAAAACATTGCCCTGACATTAAAAATGACGGAACATTCAATGTATGAAAACTTATCCACTTAAAGATGTGGTAATTTTAGTTCTTGTATCAACAGAAGCTGAAAGGGTAAAACAGATAAAAATAAGCTAAACAAGAAAAACTTTAAAAGATGGCATGAAGCAATGTATATAAATTAGACAATTAAAGTGATAAATAAAAATAGCTTGGTGTCTTTTTTTTTGGCACGTAACAATAGCTGAAAGAAACTGGGTCAAAACGAAAGAATGTAAGAACAAAGAAGAGGGAGATCTGGGTTCAGAAAACTAAACATGTAAACCCATTAACCTGCCAAGTCTTGATGAATGTAAGAGGGCACTAATGATGTTGATGAGAAGTAAAACAAAAATTGAAAATGAATCATACTTGTTGCCCAGAAGGAAACGTCCACTACTTATCGTGATTCTGTCCCTGAAACCTAACTCCTTGTATCTTTGATCTCTTTCCTGATAAAGAGAGTTAAGTTAGTACATGATCCATAAATATGACAAGCAAAGAATTGAAGACAGGACATCCAGTAAGAAACTGAGGCTTTTTAAGATGTAACGAAATGTGACGTAATAAAATATTCCATTTAATTTCAATCAATATTTGATTACATTATGTCTTAATACACATAATGATATCATAAATCCATACTGCAATGCTGGTTAGTGCCTAAAAATTTTCATCATAAATGCATAGAATAGATATTGGAAAATGATATCAGAGTCATTTCCAACTACTTTCTCTGTAGTACTAGTATCCATTTGGCAGCACTCTAGTACAAATCCCTTGAACAAAACTTTCAAGTTCTTTCACCCATTATCCGAATATATAATTCTAAGGTAATCTATGTAATAAATTGAACTCCACCTTCTGTTAAAAAAAACTCCTGTAAGGAGGCACAAAGGTGAATGAAATTCATTTGACTACATCCATCACACTTGTGGCGAAATGAAACAAATTATTACCATTTCTAAAGCTGAATCAGTACTCTCAAACAAGGATGAAAGACAACCTTCATCTAATAAATGTGAGAGAATGTGTATGAAATTTGTGTCCTTGGTTCAAAATTACAACATCTACAAATAAACAACAAGAAAATTTTTTTCCTAAGAGATTACCAAAGGATATCGAGAAACCCAAAATTATGAAATATTTAAGCATGAGATCAGGTACAAAAATGAAGTTCACCAAATGAGCATGAAATAGCTACCTTCTTTGAAAATGCAGCAAATGGATTTATATCATCTTCATATATCTTCTTGTACTTAGACTCAACGTCTGAGCTGAAGCCACTTTCCAGATCCTCTGCTTGCTGAAAATATAAACAGGAAAAAGAAAATTTGGAACTCTTTAATCTAATACAAGTAAAGGAAGACAGATATGCAAATGCATGAATATAGGTACCTTCTTAGATCCCCTAGAAACTACTTTCTCAAGATTGTAATCCTGGACATAACGTATCTTGCCATATAGTTTGACATTATCAGCTTTTGTCTTCTCCAGCTCTGCCGATAAGATCCCTATCTTCTCTTTCAATTGCCTTACCTCCTACATTTTTTAAGAATTATCACATTAATCACAATAAGATATTTTATTTGAGCAAAGTGAATGATAATTTAATTGAAATGTATCAGATGAATATAAACTGAAGGCAAAGAATTTTAAAAACAAAAAAGAGAATTTGAAATGGCTCACTTCTTCTGTCTCTCGTAAACGTGTCCTGAATCGATCTCGTTGATTGCAGATAACCTTTAGCATTGAATTCTGGTCTTGATCTGATAATGCAGGTTTCTGGTCTGCATTCTGCAATACAAGAGGAAATATTGAATAAGATAATCAATGGGAAGAAACAAATTTTCTTGCTCATGGAAAGAACAACATCAAGGACCAACCAACCACAAAAAACACAGTGGGATTATACTTTAATGAATGATACACACACAAACATAATAAATTTATAAGTGGGAATTTAAATGGGAAAGAAGAAAAAACAGAGTACTCTTGGAGGACAAGGAACTCTCCTATAAAACTCAACAGAGAACTGCAAACAGAAGTATTGCTCTCCAATGAAGATGAATTACAATCAAAAGAAAACCAAACTAAAAGCTCATAAAACAGCGACATGTGCGCATAGAAACCAAAACCATGTCTAGATTTTTTTTCTCTGTAAATTAGTAAATAAATTCAACAAGATAGGAATCAAAGATGGTTGTGCTCATGAATTCACAAGATCATTGCCTGCAGACTCTTAGTTCATTATTGTAATAAGAAAGTGTTCATGATCATTAACTGCAGACTTGTAATTTTCATCATAATACATAGTTTGGCAACTATCAGGTATGGAGAATGAGACAGGTACCTCAGTTAACTCAGCACCCCCAGCCTCTGAAAGATCCCAATCATCAAATAAACCAACTTTCCGATCTTTAGAGCTATAACCCTGCATCAGGAGGGAAAAAGAAATTTAGAATTGGATAGTGGTTTTTCATTCTTTTGGATACATGTGTACATTGGCGAGGGGGGATTTGACATGGACAGGAAAATCACACTTTTTGACCACCAAATAGAACTCCATGTTTGTTCTAGCTTGTGTAGTCGTTGTAACAAGTAACAAACATTACCAGAATAGAGAAAACCACAGACATGCACTGTCAAGGTAAAGTTTTCCAAACAATCATTTTTTATTATTTTTCTTCAGGATGTTTAATTACTTTCTTTTTCTTTTGTCCGATTCAACAGAGGTCCAATGAGCCAAAGAACAATTGTTTGGCTAGACAAGAGGAGATGACCCTCTTCCTAACAACCCTCTCCATAAAAGTAATAAATCTCAAAACAGGTAGATGGCAAAACTCAAAGTTGAGACACTCCTGGCACCTTTAAATGCAGAGGAAGACCCAAAAAGCCACCCCCTGATTGGCCTGCAATGGATCCAGTTAATATTGTGTCTTAGACTAAAATGACTACAATCTTAGATAACATGTTCAAAACTGAATAACTGGGTAAACATATCAATTAACCAGAAGGGAGTACAGTGATTAACATGAAGCATGGATAATGATGTGTTACTGTGTTGAAATGGTAATTCAAAAGCATTTATCCAAACCTTCAAAATATCATCTTCCAACTTTTGTATCAACTTTTGTTGTTCATTAACTTTTGCAGTAAGCTCTGTTATCTTGCCTTCAGCTGTTTCCAGCAAAGACACTTTCTCAGACAGTTTAACCTGAAGAAAAAAGAACTTTCAAAATTATAACAGAGACTCGACAATTAATACATCAGAGGAGCATGGATATTTAACACCTAAATATTCCCAAAATAAGCCCTTGCATCATCTTATTTGAGGTGTTAGGAGTGGCATTGTCAAAACCACTTTAGAGGGTTCAAAACAAGTATATTCATCATTCAAACCGCACCAACAAACCAGAATACCAGAATAAATAAGAAAAAATCGGTTGATACTGATTTCCTCTACAGTGACTTTGACATGAATCTAGTGTGACAAAAAGACTTCTGCAAGAGACTTCTTTTACCTTCAATTGTGTGATTTCGTGTTCCATTTTCCTATTCTTATCCATAAGAAGAGACTCCATTTTGCTCATCTCTTGCCCACTAGTAGCTACTTCCCAATCTTCAGCCTCAATTGAATTGTAGCCCACTGCCTACAACATGCCAAAAAATGATGCATTTAATGTTGAGGAAAAAAGAAGACGAAGCGGATGAAATATATCCTCTAGTAACATAACAACCCATGGAATTAAAAGAAAAGAATAAGAAAGACTTGTCATCAATCTGATATTTGAAGCCAACTTTTTAAATTTTGTTTTTCTTTGACTTTTCTGAGTATCTGAAATGCACAGACCTAACTGGTCTTAGAGACTCTGCTACACTTCAAATGTCTCAAAGATAAATATCATAGCATGCAAGGGAAATTTGATTCCAGCCATGGAAAATAAAATGAAGAGAAGAACTCGTATAGACATAAAAGCACCTTATTCAAAGATGTCACAATGGCAACTGAAAGAAACAGCTATATTTAAATCATAAGCAACATACAGAGTGCAAACCAACTGAGCCTATGAAGAAACTAGATTGCACACTGTAAATTTCAAATACCATTCAGAGCACTTGAACAACATTTAGAACAATCACAATGATAGCTTTACCTGCAGAATTTTCACTTTTTTACGCAAATCATCAACTAATTTGGCAGTTGGCCTTGCATGAAGCTCCTTCTTCATCTCTTCAAGAGCAAGTTCCTGGATGCACACAAAAAGGAGGGACACAGGTCCTCAACAATGAAAGAAAAAGAATATGCAAATAACAGTCCCGTTAATACATATATTGAACACCTAATGCATGAAAGATTTATGTTTCCAGTTCCTTTTCCAATTATCTTAGCAATATACAGTTAATTTTTCACTCTGTTTCCTGTTCATTATCCAATAATCTTAGTTTACAGATTCTTTCAAAATCAGCAGAACAATATTGCTAGTCGTCATCACTCAACTGTTTTAGCATCTAAAACATACTTCAGTAGAGCTAGACCTCAAGGTAACATTTAGCATCACCAAGAGAGAAACTTTTAGTTATAGTAATGTATTTTGAACCAGACAACTAAATGTGAGACAATTGATAGTGAAGACAAAGGAAAGCTAGAAAGTAGTCGCTGAAATGATAGAGCAACGACGAAGCATCCTAGCAAGAGTATGCCTCGTTCTTCTAAGAGCCATAAAGTGCAGAGAAGAGAATCCAATGTGACTGTATGTGTGGAAACAACACAATGACAACAAATTATCATACCTTCTCATTCAGTACCATGTTCAACTTTTTTATCTCATTAACGTGCTGCTCCCGTTCATTTGTCAAGGTGGTTTCAATATTGTGGAGTTCCATGTTCAATTCAGATATAATCTTCTCTTTGGCACTCAAAGAATTCTCAAGAATACTATTTGAATCCACACCGTCACTGCAACCATAACAGCAAACTAGATCTGAAAAACCAAACTAGTGCAATATACAAGAAAAGAAAAGTGTGTAATTTATTATAAGAAGAAACAATACTGATGGAACTTAATATTATTCATATGCATATCAAAACAGAATTTAATTAGGATAGCAGGTTAGAAACAGAAGTCAAGAAAATGGGGGGAAAATGATGGGGTACCTCACCTATTCTTATTTCCAGTATCTTCATTTGCTGATTCTAATTGAGAACGGAGGAAATCCTGTGTATGTTTAGTTAAAATTAGAGCATCAAACAGAAATAAGCTGGCCTTTGCCACTTGTACTATGGAAAATAAAACATGTCTGTTTTAAGAAAATCTGAATAATTATAATTTAAGCCCACAGAATTTTTCCTTTCTTTTGCTTCAACAGATTCTAAATAGGTCACTTCTATCCTTAGGTTTTATATTAGGATTCAACTAATATAAAAAGCAAATGTAGAAGAGAGCAATATGGGAATGCCACAGTGACAATGGAGGGTGGGTCAAAATAAATAAATCCTCTAAAAGTAATATGGTTGATCATGGTTCAGTTAAATAAATCATTGGGAACTTTACTTTTTGGAATTTGGCAATTGATACTAGTTAAAAGGAACAGGAATATTTATTTTGCAATAACACGAAAAATAGATGAAGAGGAACAGAAGGCAGAAATTATCAGAAGCAAGCAGGATTAACCAGCTGTTAAACAGACCTTTTCTCTCTCAAGGCTAAGAAGCCGGGTTTGAGCCCTTTCCACTTCATCCATCAAAAGATAAACCTCTGATTGCTTTGCTGCCCCTTCTTCCTCTATATTTATAAAAAATTAAAATTTTAGAAAAAGCATAAGAAAATTAAGAGTATGCTTGTCGAGTTTAGATGAAACTGTATTGAATTCAATGTTGTCAAAATCTAGAAAAAAAAAAAAAACAATGTTAAGGATGGGATAAATTTAGGTAACATGATTTTGTCGTAATTGATCTTGCAAATATTGCTCCCTAATGAAACAAAAGAAATGAAGTCAAAACTGAGGGTTTCTGCAAAGTAAAATAAAAAGTTCAGAAGGACAGTAATACACAATAAGACTGATGCTTTATAATTTGCAATTTTGCATGCATTTCCAATTTTTCATTTATAACCAAAAGTAACTGGCTAACTTTATTTCTGAAGTGTAAGATATCATCGAAACATTTGAGTAAATACCTTTCTTTTAAAACTTCTAGTGTTTTCTGGTTCTCTTCAGCCAAACTACGCTGTTTCATCTCCACAATTTCCTTCACTTTTTCCTCCATCTGAAATAAAATCAGAAAGTAGGTAATAAACCATTTTTAACATTTCAATATGAACCATGAGGCTTACTCATTATAGCTCATATTATAGTTATGAGGGCAACTTAAACAAAGATATTTGTCAATACTCTTGTCAATTTTTAATCAAAGAGTGAAAAAATTGTAGCTTTACAACTTTGAGGACTACATTTGCATAACTGAAGTTTTCAAATAAAAACTAAAATGTCTGTTAAAGATAACTCAACATGCTATCCAATCCCAGCTCTCTCCAGCCCCAAACCTAATAGGCAAATATCAGTTCTGGTGATGACCATAGCAACTATAGCATGGCAATTGCAAAATTCATATCTCATTTGTCCTACACAGCCCGCAGCTTACCTGTTGCTCTAATTGACGATTACGTTCTTCAAGTCTTCTTATTGTTGCCTGTTGATTCTTTAAATGAGCTGCTTCTGTCCTAAACTCCTCAAGCTCAATTTTCATCTTTCTATTCTCAGATTCTAATTCAGATAATTTCAGATCTTGCTCCTGCATAAAAGAAAAGCATGTATATGAGGTTAGATCAGTAGAACTACTTTAACAAAAGATTAACAGGATCGAGTCCATATATTTTCAGATTTATTTCTGTATTAATGACAAAGGGTTATTAAAGGATAGTTATTTAGAAATGGTTGCTTGAACATGTAAGTGGAAAAAAATGATGGGT
Source organism: Cnidoscolus chayamansa (assembly GCA_948266635.1). Lineage (NCBI taxonomy): Eukaryota > Viridiplantae > Streptophyta > Magnoliopsida > Malpighiales > Euphorbiaceae > Cnidoscolus > Cnidoscolus chayamansa. Next base: position 2,357 of record CAOGCB010195831.1, on the reverse strand, counting down.
GCTCAACAGATGACAGCAATTTGGAAGAGGACAAACAAAAAAACAATAATTCTTGATTTCATGTGATTTACAACAATCCATGTACTTATTTGAGTGAAGATTATTATAATTTTCGAAAACATATACTATGCTTTAAGTTCAAAATCAGTAGTGCTATTTGAAAATTGAAATTATCATGCAGCCACTGTGATTTATGGTGACTCCCACGGAAATAAGACAATTCCGCAACTTCATGATAACATCATTTCTCATATGAATCATGATACACACTACATACTTTCGAAGGGATTGTTAAAAATGAATTTTGAGTTGTAAGATTAAATGGAGATCCATGATAATCTGTTACATATTCTAGATGTATGAAGATTGGGAAGAGTGACATGAGGAAAGTGTGATTGGGTGAGCGGGAAAAAGGGTGGAAAATTGTAATTGACCCAAGTCAAATGTTAGTTAGAGTTAGTGATTTCCCATATAAATAGAGTGTTGTATTCAAAGAAGATCATCAAGAAGATAATCCAAACAGTCACTCTTGCTCTATACTCAATCTCTTTCTCACCCCTTCTTCCTATCTTAATTCTCATCTATCTTCTCTCTTCTATTCCCAGCATCACTCAACCCTAACAATTGGCATTAGAGCTCGGTCTGATCATTGATTGTCAAGAAGTAACAAAGCACTATGACTCGATCAGCTGCCTTGAATCATGATACTCGATTGGGCGAATTGGAGGACAGATTTGATTGATGCAAGACAAGTCGCACAAGGAAAAGAAGATCTGCAAGAGGAAATCACAAAAAGTGCTAATGAAACTCGTAATGCATTGTTAGATGAGTTGAGAACAATATTTGGAGTCAATTTTCCTGAGAAAAGTAGATCAGTTGCAATAGATAATAATGAAGGCGCAATAAATCAAGCTATTGTGTTCAGTGGCAAAGGAATTCTGCCAAGTCCAAACAGAGGCAATAATTTGCCAGGTAGAGATTCCAATAGCATGGGAATGGCAATAGAATCTACAGGTATGCCTAGATTTGTTTCTAAAATTAAATCGATAACTTTTGATGGTAGATCTAAACCTAGACCCTGAATTAGAAAGTGTATTAAATATTTTGAAGTCAATGGGGTGCCTAAGAAACGGATGGTGGGAGTGGCAAGTCTTGTTTTGGTAGACCAAGCAACTGCTTGGTATCATAATTGGATCAAGAGTGCAAGTCCTCATTCTTAGTTAGAGTTTGAGAGATAATCGTGCATTATATTTGGAGAAAAAGAATTGGAGGATGTAGTAAAAGAGTCATTAAATTGAGGCATGAAGGCATATTAATGAGTATCAAGATAGATTTGAAGATATAAGGATTAGAGTTGAAAGAGTCATGCCTCCCTGAGAACTCGACTTTTGGAGCTCTATCATAACTCTTAGCTTGGTGGTCATTCTGGGATTATTGCTTCTTATGTGAGGCTTCAGAAGCATTTTTATTGTCCGAGCATGCTCCAATATTTGGTGGAATGGATTAAGGGTTGTGCAAGATTTAAGTTTGAACATTGTGCAGCGCCTGGACTTTTGCAGCCACTTCCTATACCTTCTCAGGCTTGGCAACAAATTTTAATGGATTTTATTGAGTAGCTTCCCAAATCTAGAGGCAAGGATACAATATCGGTGGTTATTTGTTGATTTACAAAGTATGCCCACTTTCTATTATTAAGACACTCTTTTACAGTTGTTGGAGTAGCCCAATTGTTCCTAGATTCCATCTTTAAGTTGCATGGATTGCCTTCTGCTCTAGTTTCAAATAGAAATAAAATTTTAATAGTTTGTTTTGGAAAGAGCTTTTCAAGAAAATGGGTACTTCTTTGGCTAACAGTTCAGCTTACCATCCTCAATCAGATGGCAAAGCTAAGAGGTTAAACCAATGTCTGGAGGGCTATTTGAGGTGCCTCTATTTTCGGAAGCCTCATTCTTGGGTTGTTTGGGTTCCTTTGGATGAATGGTACAATCACCATAGTGGTCTTCAAATGTCTCCTTTTGAAGTTCTCTATGGTTACCCTCCACCACCTTTTATATTAATTCCTATTGGGCCTATGGTGGGAGCAGTGGATATTTTTTGAATGAAAGGCAGAGAATGTTCCAATTGATTAAAGAGAATTTGTTGAAAGCACATAATCAAATGCCCCGGTATGCTAATCAAAAGAAAGTGTTGACGGACTTAGAATATTATAATTCTTTTTTGATTAGGACTCTTCCTTCATTAGGAATTCTAATTCTATTAGGATAGGTTTCCTATATATACATATATATATCTTGTAAACATTATTAGAGAAATTAATAAACAAAATTTCTCAGAAATCTTCACATATACATATAACA
>CAOGCB010195751.1:0-50898 GCA_948266635.1 Cnidoscolus chayamansa | reverse complement strand
TTTTTTTAATTAAAAAATATAAATATAAATTATTTATTTTTTATTAAAAATAAAAATTAATTAATTTAATTTTTTATTTTAAAAATATGAATTTCAACATAAAATAATAATAATTATAAAAAATATAAAATACTAAATACTAAATAATAATTTTAATATTTAAATTAATAAATTTATATTAATAATTATTAAAAATTAATGTAACTACTATTTGGTGTCGTGAATAAAGCACATCAAAAAATTACTTTGCACCGATTTGATACTAAGCGTGGGTACTTCATGCACCTATTTGTTGCATGCCTTTGAGATGCTCTTTCTTGTGTAGATGATCAATGGTGCCCTGAAGGGAAAAATTGCTTTTAAACCTCCCAAAACCCCAAACCCTAGCTCTCCAAGAAGCAAAATGCAGAGGCTCCTCTCGCTCAAACTTGCCTCATCAAATTTGTCTAGAAAGCTGCCCTTTAATACAAATTCTTCCCTTCAACTTTTTCCTCATTATAATTTCTTCTCTTCTCTTGCTAAACCAACCCTCCATAGCTACCCCCAACAAAATTACATCTTTGGCTTTTCTCATTTAAACCCAACCCACCGTTTCAGTTCATTCCGATCCCACTATAATCTTTCACAGAAAGTTCATGGCTTTCTCTCAAATCCATTGCTTTCTAAGCATTTTACGTCTAATTTGTCTACTGTACATTTCAAGTTCTCAAGCAAAGGGCTCGCAGATTACAAATTTGGCATCTTCAGTCCTCGGTTTTCTAGAAGATATTCTGCGTTCAATCAAGGTTTTGGTTCATATGGACGTAACTGGTAATTGGGGCTATATTTGGTTTACAAAAACTTGCTCTGTCTTATCCGCATAGGTTGGTTGATGCTTAATCGCTGCTTTGAAATTTTCAGGGCGACTATGTCATCAGTTCCGAATGCTCCTTTATTTTTTAACCAAAAATTATAATTATTTTTCCTCAAGCCTTAGATTTTTGAATTTAGTTAAACCTGCTGTTCGAATTTAATATTATCATGATCCTGATATATTAGTCGTTTTATGTTCAGACCTTGATTATTGCTGATCACCTTAATCTATACACACTATTGCCCATTTGTTATTTCGTAATCACTTGAACATGTTGCTTTTAACTTGCTAAGTTCCTTCATGTAGGCAATAAAGCTTGTTGAATAACAAAAGCATAAATGTTTGGATGTAGCATTTAACGAAGGGTGGGTAGCGGGCTCATTGTTTTACATTGTTATAAGCAAGACTTCTCCTTTCATTACAGAACTAGCATTGCAGCTTCTTTGATATTTAAATAGTTTCCGTCAATGTTGCATCTTAGTCCCATTATTCCTTCTTTAACAACCATGCTTGCTTGCTGGCACTAGATAGAACAGTGTTGGTTTGCTATTTCTGAAATATTTCCTGGTTTCAAGGAGTGAATTTCATATTAAATGTACAGGGAACAAGTGAGTTTCATGAGAATAATTATAATATTTTTTCGGAAGGAATACCTTAAAAGTTACTCTTTTTTTTAGTTAATAAATTATTTCTATTGTTTGCAGGAGATCATGGTTCTATCGGTTATCACCTAATGACGTGGTTCTAGGTTTGATCTTAGCCAATGTTTCTGTCTTTATGTTATGGCGGATTGCTGATAAAAAATTTATGGTGAACAACTTCATGGTGAGTCCCATTTTATTAACTGACTTTTACCAACTGATGCTGCAACAAACCTTGTGTTCATTGGGGAGCCCTTCATTGTAGGATGCACTCTTGATGCCCTTCGATTGGTGATCTAGTGGGTATGGGGAGACAATCCTTGGGTATTACATGAACATAGTTTTGTATTATGTTGACAAATGAGTACTCTGTACTCCTGTCGGATAATTTTTATAGTTGTACACAAACACAGCAAGCACATTTTCTGGTTTTAGTTGATGCTAGGAATAGGATTATAGAATACAGGATCCACTACACTGCTGAAAAAGAATTAATCTATATAAGACAACATGGTTTTTTAATCTGACAGTAATCTAATTCATTATCCATGTCACCCTAATTATCTTGATGTGCCTGGGCAGATTTCATTGGACAATTTCAAAAGTGGACGTGTTCACACACTGGTTACTTCTGCATTCAGTCATATTGATATTGAGCACATCATATCCAACATGATTGGACTTTACTTCTTTGGGGCGAATGTATGATTGCAAATCTATAATCTTTTCTTCATTATAACCATTTGCTCTTATAAACTGCTTCTGTTCAGTTGGTTATTGATTTCAGTACAGCTTTTGTGCAAAGATGCATACTGATATGTATGCTAAATTATCTTCAAGAACAAACATTTCCTGGAACGACTGATTAATTTCCTCGTATTCATTCTTATAAATGGATTAAAATCCTAGATCTGAACAGTCTATAAATCTGGTGGGTGGTTTCAATTTCCTAGTATGTGTTCAGAATTAGTCTCTGGTTATAATTTTAATTGGCCATATTATCGCTTTTTATATCAGATTTAAATTCTATGGAATTTCCTTTTATGTATCACTAGATGAATAGCTAACACAAATTACAAATATGATGAAAAGTGAAATTCTATCTGTTATAGATATATATTCATGTGAAAGTAGATTGTGCTCAAAGGAATAATGGTTTTGTTTGATGTAGATTGAATTAACCCAAAACCTGTTTAGAATGGGATATTTTAAGATAATAGTTAATAATGTTATTTTATTCTCTTTCTTTGGTGATCTCTTTTAGCCTTTTTACTACATTTCCAACAAGATTAACTAATATGATTTCCTTTTGGACATCTAAGTATTGTTGTCACAACTTTTAACAAGGCAGGAGTTACTTTTTGTTGGGGTTGTGTGGAAAAAAGATCAGAGATGTAAGTTATGAGAAGTTATGCTTGGAATTGTGAGAAAGGTTTATGTTTTAGCTGGTTGTTAGTGGAAGTTCAAATATAGAGAAATCAAAGAGTAATGGCTACTAATGTTTACTCTTTTTTCCTCCGTTTTTTAGAGATTATTTCATTTCTTGTGAAACATGAACTTCATATTATTGTGAAAAGTATGTGGACACCTTGCATTTCAGCCTCTCTTTTATTTATTTATTTATTGATAAAGTTGTTTCTTCAGTCAGTTCCTGAAGCTGGTATGTCTGTGCTGTGTCTTCTTTCTCCTTTTCGTTTCCTGCTGTTCAGATTGGAAGAACTTTTGGACCTGAGTACTTGTTAAAGTTGTATCTAGCTGGGGCTATTGGCGGGTCACTGTTCTTCTTGGCACACCATTCCTTTATGGCCTTATCAACAAAGGTACAACTGCTTTCCAACCACCATTTTGCTGTGCTCTTTTGAGGGAGCCAGTCATAAGAATAATTGATTGATACATCCAAATATCTGTTTGATAACAACAGGGACAAGGAATATGGATGAAGGATCCTTCAAGAACTCCAGGACTGGTATGGTTTTGGAAACTTCATTTTCTCACCTTGAAATGTATAAAGCAGCTTTATTAACCTCGTAAAGTTATCCTATGATCTGCTAAATTGCTCACTCTTGGGGTAATATGTTGATCCACGCTATCCACTGTATATCTTGGAGATGGATGGAAGTCTGATAAGTTATTCATTTCCAAAAAGGAGTTACCTTTCTCATTTGCTGGAACTTGCAAATAGGTAATTAATTCAAGTATATTGACTTGTGAGTATGCTTCTATTCTTTAGGGGGCTAGTGGAGCTGTCAATGCGATAATGCTGCTGAATATATTCTTGAATCCAAGATCCACTCTTTACATAGATTTTATTATACCAGTGCCTGCCATCTTACTGGTGAGGCGCATTTCTACAACGAATTAATGATTGTTTCAGTCTATGTTACAAATTCTTATGATATTCCTCTGATTATCGTTTTTAGGGTATCTTCTTAATTGGGAAAGATGTATTGAGGATATTAGAGGTTCGTTTCTTTTCTTCCTTTTGCTGTCTTATCATCTTTCCTAAAAAACATTTTGTTTGGGTATTTATAGAAACAACTAAATATAACCCTTCATGGTTGGTTTCAATATATGGTTACTGTAGGGAAACAGCAATATTTCAGGTTCAGCACATTTGGGAGGAGCTGCAGTTGCAGCTATAGCATATGCTCGCGTTAGGAAGGGACGTTTTTGAATTCTTGATCCATATGCTGACTCCTGATTGATTATTCAGTGGAAGCATAGATATTACCTTGGTCTCAAATTCCCAATTGTAGTTGTGATGTACAAAACAAAGAACACTCTTCAAGTGGAAAAGGTGATGAACTCTTAGGGCCGTTTTGAATCAAACACACAGGCATTGGAATCAATTCAAATTGGGAATCGGAAATGAAATTGCAAATTTTTATTTACTACAGAATGCGTATCAGATTTCTTTTTAAGTTATTTAGCTTTTTATATTTTTAACAGTTCAGTTTTCGCAAATCAAAATGCAAAAAAAAAAAAGAAGATAATTTATTAAAAATATGAAATTTATAGTAAGTCTCATAACTAAATCTAAATTAATAAATTCAGAAAATCCTGCAGATCAGTTGCATTGAACCATTGGCAGAGATTTGATGCAACATACTTACGGAAGTGCTCCTTCTCCTGTCATTCACCATATTATTATTATTAAGCACTCTTCTTAATTAGTTTTGTCAACAACCGCTTTTAAACACCAACTTTAAACTTCAACCAACTGACTATACGCCATTTTCTCATAGCATTCACTTTTGTAAAGTCTCGAAAATGAGTGAGATATTAAATTCGAATCTTTTTTATCTATTTATTCTGATAAATCACTCTAATAGCTATCTTATATCTTCCATTAAATACTAAAAAAAGCCTAATTATTAAACAACCAAATTAAATAATTACGAAAGTCTTGATATGCGGCTGGGGTATAAGAGTATATGGATAGGGCCCCCCCCTTTGATGGGCCATGCACAAGGCATCTTTGCGGTAATTCTAACGCCAGACCCCATGTGGATCCCACATCAGCTGATTGTAAACGTGCCACGTGTCCAGACAGCCGTGTTTTTTAACCCGTCAGATACAGGGTTCTCTCCGTCTCTTTCATTTGAGAGACTACCATTGCAAAGTCCATGTAATGAGAACTTGTTTAGGCTTCTGCTCTCCTTCTTTCTTATTGCATGAGAACTCAAAACGAAAATCCACACACTATTACCCGCAAATCTAACAACTCTCTTTTTTATCCATTTTTCTTAAATCAAAATCTAACGCCTCCACTTTATCCACTAAATTTTTTCCCTCAAAATGTGGTGGGAAAGGCTCCAGATGCAACAAACCCACCAACTGCATGGGCCGGAGAAGCGGTGGGGACATACCTGTAATTCCATTAAAGGAGGGAGGTTTCTCTATGTTTTCGGTGGATATGGCAAAGATAACTGCCAGACCAACCAAGTTCATGTCTTTGACACTGGTGGGTATTCGCTTTATTTTCTTCATTTTTGGTTTCTCTCCTTTTTATCCTTTCCATTTTCATCCTATATAGTCTCTGCATTTTTTTGATATTTGCTTCTGTTGTTTACAGTCGGACTGAGATAAAGTTCTCCCTTTTCCTGTTTTTATTTGCCATACCTTTTCTGTTTGTTATGATGGAGAACAGCTGAAACTGTTATTTTTTGTGTCGATTTATTTTATGGTGTCCTTGTTTTGCTCCATAATTTTGGAGTGGAAATGAGGAGAAATTAAAGGGGAGAAATGAAAAGGAAAGAAGATATTGTTTGGATATTTTACTACAATGGAGGAGAAATAAAAATTTTCTCATTATATAATTGTTTAATTGCTATGAGTTGTGATTTTATTTTTATGTGATATGGAGTGTGTGTGAGTGATTTTAATATAAATAATATGTAACTGTCTAAATTTCCCTCCATTTCTGATAGGAACCAAAAATGAAAACAACCACAAAAGATACTAACAAAAATAAAAACGATCACAACACTCACACAGTAGAAAGAACCGTTCTCTTTCTCAATTCTATTGATATTTTTCTCATGGTTTTCATACAATGGCAGAGTGTAATGTATATTATCAATTGCTAACAACTTCTCCATAAAAGAATGAGAGGGGAGCTGGACATTCAGATGGAGTAAGAGAAACAGAAAACGATAGAATGAGAAAGAGATAGCTCGAATATGGCCGTTCTAGCATAGCAACCCAACCTACTCCCTCATGCTAGCAGGGCAACCAACTTACTTTCTCATTCTAGCTTGGCAACCGACTTACTCTCTTGTCTTAGCCGAGTAATCCGACTTACTCTCCCAACACACTGTTTCGAGCCCGATGCACACCGTATCACTTATTCCTTTAGCGCATCATTCCAAGCATCCTGCTATTTTATGAACCCATAAGCTATGTTTATTAATTCCACGCACTGTATTGATAGCTTCATATCAATTTGTCTCCAGATTTGAGAGAAATGTTTTGGTTAATAAAGTGAATTTGGGAAATTTCCCCCCTTTTCTTCTCCTTTCTCCTCTTTTCTCTCCTTTATTAATTATCCAAACAAGACAAATGTTAGAAATTCAGTTTCTTTTCTTGTCTACTCTCCATTTCCCTCAATCCAAATGAAAGGCAAGGTAAAGTTTCTTCCTTTAATTTTTTTATTCGGGGTGTGGATGTGTATTAACTTGTGATTGACTGTAGTCTAAAGAGTTCAATGAGGGGTTATAATTGGATTTTGTTGTGTTCTTGTTGTTGGCATTAATACTTCTTTGGGTGTTTGTTTTATGAATTGTGTTGAGTTTCTTGTTGAGCTGCCTTCTTTTGTTATTTTCAGGGAGAATTACTATTAGGTCCCTGGATTTTTAGGAAATTCATTAGTGTCCTTATTTCAATTAAGACATCTCTATATTTTGTAAAATCAAACTCTTTAATCCTTTTATAAAAAAAGTTGTTAGTCAATTTGTCCTTAACTTTGGTAAAAAGTACTAAATAATATGAATATTTAAAGTTACAGGGACTAAATTGTAATTTTTCCTTATTTTTATGATTATCTGTAAGTTTTGTTGACAAACACTAATTTCTTACCTTTTCCCACTTGCTTCCAAAGTGATATGGCTGGAATGTCCATCATTGTAATAGAGATTAGCATATCACATAATGCTACTTAGTGTTATGGTATTTGCTACTCAAGCCATTTATTGTCTTTTGCTGGTGTAGTCATGTTTCTTTTTGACAACATTTTTTTTTCTTTCCTTTGTGCAATTGAATTTTCTTGTGGAGATTTCACATCCGCATGAACATTGTTTACTGTCTGTTGCTGACTTGCAGCCATGCAGACTTGGAGCCAACCACTGATAAAAGGTATGCCGCCCACTCCAAGGGACAGCCACAGTTGTACTACTGTTGGTGACAATTTGTTTGTGTTTGGGGGCACTGATGGGATAAATCCTCTTAAGGATCTGCATATATTAGATACTTGTGAGTAACACCCCTTCTATATGATTTTTCAAATATATCATGTCCTTCTTGGCAATTGCACTGCAACCACATATTCGAAAGTTTTTGCTAAAGAAATCCACTTGTGTTGCTTTCCCACTTAGTATTAGCTTGTATAAGAGATGATATTTGAATTCTGTTCATTACCTGTTAGATGCTGGTAATCATGACGAGTTGGGTTGATTCATCTGCTTAACATGTCTCATAACTTCTGATTTTAGCATCACATACATGGATTTCTCCAACAGTGAGAGGAGAAGGACCAGAGGCACGGGAGGGTCATAGTGCTGCCCTTGTTGGTAAACGTCTTTTCATATTTGGTGGCTGCGGAAAATCTTCAAATAATAATGATGAAGTGTATTATAATGACCTTTACATATTAAATACAGGTAACTTCCATGTATATGTAGCTTTTATAGAGACTTGGGCTAGAATATAATTTTGATCTTTGGTTACCGTCTGATCCATGTACACCATGCATCTATCAGGAAGTACAAATATGGATAGGGCTCTCTTTCTTTTTCTCTCTTGGGGTTGGGTAGGCGAGTAGAAGGGCTGAATTCAATTCTCTAAATTTGGGACTAAGGCTTGTTGTTGTTGTTGATGTTGTTGTTGTATTGTGGGTCCTAATTTCAATTTGTGCACCATCTCTGTATGTTACTGAGTTGATCATACAGATAATGGACTTATTATTTTATTTTGATCCCATCTGCTGCAACAGAGACATATGTATGGAAACAAGTGGCAGCATCTGGCATTCCCCCTTCGGCACGAGATAGCCATACTTGCTCATCTTGGAAGAGCAAAATCATTGTGATTGGTGGTGAAGATGGACATGATTATTATTTGTCTGATGTACACATCCTAGATGCAGGTTTACTTATTTTTTATTTACCTGTATAATTACATGCAACAAATGCACAGGGGATAATTTTCAGGGCTGCGCTAGTGTGAATTAATGTCTTTGTTTTAGCTGGACTGGAGATACTAACTAACTAACATTATACTTGTTTCCATGCAATTGTTTGATGTTCCTGTGTTTTATTAGAAACTCTTGTATGGAAGGAGCTCAACACTACAGGCCAGAAGTTGCCACCTCGAGCTGGTCACTCTACTGTTGCTTTTGGCAAGAATTTATTTGTTTTTGGGGGATTTACAGATGCTCAAAATCTGTATGATGACCTATATATGCTTGATGTTGGTATGTATTATGTTGCTGTCTATAAATCTTTTAGTGGCATCCAAATTTCACATCCGTGATATTTCCTGCCTTTCTAAAGAAAGTTTTAATACCATAGTTGAAGAATCTTTCATTTAGAAGACTGTTGCTGTATGTTGGTAGACATGTCATTTAGACATAAACCAGCAAGGCAAGCGCTTCATTAACTTAGTTATGGGCCATTGTGTTCCTACGAGTGGCTGAGTGCAATGTACACGTATATATTAACTGTCTGTCAGTGGCACAATAAACCATTTAGAAATAGTAGACATGATCGAGTTTTTGAGTTGCTAGATGCTTTGTGAGGTTTGCAAATTGGTCTGCAGAATGGGTTCTAAGATATGTATATATGGCTAGTTTAAAGCCTGAAATGCCTATTGATTGCTTAATTTGAGTTTGTAAATAAACTACATGATTTTTTTCTGAGTGGCTATTAGATATGAGCTGGTTGTGTTTGATTTAATGGTATATCTGAAGTTCCTTCCTCCTAATCATGCACAGTCCTTTATTGTTGCAGACATTGGTGTATGGACAAAGATTATAACTACAGGAATTGGACCTTCTGCAAGATTTTCTATGGCAGGGGACTGTTTAGATCCACAGATGGGTGGTGTGCTGGTTTTCATAGGTGGTTGTAATAAGAGTCTTGAGGCACTGGATGATATTTTTTTCTTGTACACAGGTTTACTTCAGCCTTTTCAAAAATTTCCTTACAATAAAGTTTGTTACCTGAACTTGGGATTTGATTATATGATTCCACAAATCCTATAAAGAGCTTATGATTTTGTATTACTTGGATAACCTGATAAGCTGTGTAATTTTAGGACTTACAAGCATGCAAGATGAACAGCGACTGGAAAAATTATCCTTGAGGAAGCAATTGAAGTTAAAATGTCAAGAGCAAAATCTTAACTCTGCTGCACATGATAAAACTCTGGTTAGAATTGATACAAGTACTGACTTCCACCACACTGTGCCAACTTATGTCCCACCAAGTAAGATAAAAATCTCTTTTTTTAATGATCTGTTTTATTTTTCTACCAAAAAGTTGAAATTGCTTATCCTTCATATTCAACTTTCTGACCTGGAGATCACAAAGATGGTCTCACGCTATGATGGTGATAAAAAATTGCTTAAGCGTGTGTGGTTTACATCTCTGCTGCACAAAATCATTTCTTTTTATCAATTGAAATTGGTATTAGTCAATCCACTAATGGTTGTTCTTGTGAGATGTTTACTTGTTCTCTTAATTATTGAAATTATTATCTAAATTTTAAATGTACATAGCAAGCTTTTAGGTTGGACACTTACCTGGATGGTATTAGAGTTTGTTGCCGTTTACCCAGGTGCTGGGCTGTTATTGATATCGTTGTTGTCAAATTCACTGTCGTAGTGATGTGTCTTGTTTAAGTACAATACGTGTGCACCACTAGATTGGAAGAAGGGGATGGGGTGGGTGGAGTGCTCTTTCACAGGTCAAGGATAAATTTGTTATCGATGGAGCTCTTTATCATTAGCTTAATCTTTGGTGTTGGATGCTCATCTAGCATACAGTATAGAGGATTGTTTTCATAGAAGTGAAAAATGCTATATTCCTCGCATTGAAGGCTTTTTAGAATCTGGAATCTTCTTAATTGCTTCCTCCAGTACAATATTTTTATGTTCTATACCTTGGCAAGCTGTTAGGATTTTTTTTTTTTTTTTAATTACATGAGAAGGAATTACCATATTCAAAACTAGAGATGGATGCCTCTTTCTCTCTCTCTCTCTCTCTCTCTCCATATATATATATATATATGCAGTGGAAGTTCTAGGACTCCTGATTTTTCCTTCCCATTGCTGTTGTTTTAATGCATTTTTTGTCTCGTAACTGCAAAAAAGAGTGTCTGTTCTTTAAATCCTGTAAAAATTGATGATGGAAAATCACACCCAGTGACAGCATTAATGATAAAATTTGTTTAGCATGCTAGAAGTTGAGTAGCTGGAAACCTTTCAGGTCACTTAGTACTATATAGCAGCCTTCTATAATCTGTTTTTGTCAGCTATTTACTGAGCCACTGATGTCACTAGGACCTGGTTGATATGAGGCTCACGTATTTAGTTTCATCAATGCTAACTGAAGGTAGTGGTAGAAGTGGTGTGATATAATATCAAAAGGGAGGGACGTAAATTATGTTCCAAAAATTTTGTGCTTTGTTCACAGGTAGAGAGAATTTGCAACAGAATCAAGTGCATCTCCATCAAGGGAAGAAGACATTTCAAGCCAAAGTTACCGAAAGCTTCCCCCATGGATATACAATTGAAACCTTCATAGATGGAAAGCCTCTACGTGGGATATTATTTGCCAACAAGCCAATCACTTCCCAGATGGCTAATCATAATAATGCTAGGTGAGAAAATGGTTATTTTCATTTTCTATGTTCACCAGCATTGAGATGCTGGAATGCATTTCCTGAGTTAACAGTTTCTCAAATTTCTGCATGCCCAAATTAGGAAAAGAGCTGGTATGGAAATTGACAATGGTATGTTGAATGGCAACCACAATAACAAGTCAAAAGGTTCTACAATCCTCAAGCAGGATGCAGTTGATGACATACAACCAGAAAATTCTCATTCACATGAACCCAAGACAGAAGCTGCTGTTGCTCCTGATTTGAAGAACCTAGCATCTTCTGATGTTTCACAATTCCATGAGGTCTAAACCTCTTTCCTTTTCTTCCCAGTCATACCTTCAGGTTTTCAGAGTACTACTAATTTCTTTTAATGGAATTTCTCTTTATATTTCAGCTCTCAGCTCTATATAGATTGCAGTTTGCTACACTTTGCTTAAATAGTGAGGGTGATTGATGAGAGGAGCCGCAAATTACCCAGTTTTACATTTGTTTAGTCTTTCTTTAATTATGATAGAAAATGCATGTTATCATATAAACTATTATGAACAAAGTCTGGCAAAACTAGCTTCCATTAATTTCTTAATGATTGTTTTTAGCTCATCAATAAAAACATGGAGAATCTGTTCCTTTTGTTTTTGCCAAAGTTTTTCTGCACAGTTCAGATTGTTTAATGCTAACTTGCTAATGCAACTGGACATTGGAAAGAAAATATTTAAAAAATAAAAGTCAAGTCAGCTGTTTATTTCCATTCTGCTTCATAAACGGTAAGAGGAAGAGACAGGTATAATGACAAAGGTGATTATGAACGCTCTTTCTGTTTGTTGTATGTGTATTGAAATTAGTTGCTCTTTCTACTGCATATTCACATGATGATTGCAAAAGCTTTTACTCCCACTTAACTTTGCAGCCGTTTCTGCCAAACATCACAGGATGATTGGTTAATGCCTCATCTTCAAGAAACTTATAATTTATTACCTATTATTTTTCCCCCTTTATTTTGATCAAGGGAACATTTGTTTCTCTAAATTACCAAATTTTATTTTGGTGACATTATCATCAAGGGTGTAAATGAACCAAGCTATTCGGAGCTGCTTGAGGCTCCTCTCAATAAAAACTTGATTCAGCTTGATTTGTTCTTCAAATAAGCTGAGCTAGAGCTCAACCCCGTAGGCTCGTTTACTAAATGAGTTGAGTTTGAGCTTAGCAGTATAAGCCTCGTTTACTAAACGAGCTTGAGCTTGAGCTTAGCGGTATAAGGCTCGTGGCTCAGGTTGCTTAGATAGTCACCAGTGGGCTCGTTGGGCAGGCTTGCGAGCTGACTTGTTGATCAGGCTTATGAATAAGCTCATTTACTGAAATATTTATAATAGTTTTAATTTTTATAAATTTGTAATTATATTTCTTTTTATTTTTCTAAAGGTAACATACTATTTAATTTCATAATACAATAATTATAAAAAATATACTTATAAAATATAATTATTCATAATTTAAATTTAAATTTTTAATAAAAAATCAAATTAATACTATTATTATATTAGAAATACATAAAAAATATTTATAATAAATATGTTATTAATGTAAAATAATAAACAGTAGATAATAGATATTAAGTAATGTTATAATTTTCAAATTTTAACATATAGGTTATAATTATTACTTATATATTTCTCTTCCTCTCTTTAGATCATTGATTCTTAAATTTTTAAGAGATTAAAAAGTTAAGTTTAACACTAATTAAGTTGTACCTTATCATTTTATTATTACTCTATAATGTCCTTTTAGTATCTCTCTTTCTCTCTCTATATATATGTATATATATAGATATATATTTTCGAAAGATGTATATGTAATTTTATGATTATTTTTACACTTGATATTAGCTACTTATATTTTTAAGTTAAATTATTCATATAATTTAAATATGAAAACTCCTATATATGTATGTACTTTAAGTTCATCCCTCTATATATATTTTCCAAAGAAATAATTTAAATATAGATTACATAATAAAGTTTGATGAAGTAAATATATATTAGCATAATAGCAAAACTACGTAGTTTTGGATCAAAATTACATAATATATTTTTTACTTAATTGAGCTTGAGCTTTGTGTTATCGAGCTTGAACTCGAGCTTTGTGATGAGCTTAAGCGAGCCAATTTTATGAGCATAATCATCGAGCTTCTAACGAACCAAGCTCAAGCTCAAGCTCAATAAAATTTAATCGAACCGAGCTCGAGCTCTAATATTCGAGTTTGAACTTGAGCCTGCATAATTTTTCATGAGCTAAGCTTGACCTCAAGCTCAAGCCTGCATAATTTTTCGTGAGTCAAGCTTGCACTTGAGCCTGCATAATTTTTCATTAGCCAAGCTTAAGCTTTCTAAAAGCTCAGCTCAGTTCGGTTTGATTACATTCTCATTATCAAGAGTTTGTTCAAACATTGAACGGATAATTAGTTCCACATTCTTTATTAGTCTGATGTGAATTGACCTATTGATCACTGTGTTTTGAATATTCTGCAGGCCCCCGCAAATCCAGAACCATTTCTAGCTCCTCTGAATTTAAATGATGATATGATAACTGATGCACCAAATTCTGATATTGGATTTCCGAACACAGCCAAGGGTTCTATCACTTTATCCATAAATCAAGGTACAAATCCAGGTTCTGGATGCATTTAAGTCTAGAAAATTCAGGGTGGCAAAATTTAACCAAGCTCTATTTGTTGGATCTGGAACCAAATTTTGAAAATGTTGGGTTAGGTTAGATCAGAATGTTGGAAATGATAATATATAAATTGGCTTTTTGGCATGTTGGTGATGGATGTTGTGATGACTCATGCATATTCTGGAAATGCTTGATGAAGATAATGGCATTTTATGATTATTCCAAGAAAAAAAAAATTAAATGCACAAAATCATCGGATGGAGCAATCAAAATTTTTATCGTGTAACTACTAGTTTGTGATCTGTTCATGATCTTCAATTAGTGTACATGCTTATATTGAGAATCCCTTTAAAAAGTTGCACTAAAAAATACTTGCTTATTTTACCAGCAGAAATGCCTTTTTTTTCTCCTCTTATTTTACTTCAGCACAGACAGCCTATTTAATGTAGTGCCACAATTGACAGCTGCTTTCAAATTCATCCTGCATTATTTTATCTGGTTAATCTTGTTAATAATGGATGTTTTGGATTCTGGAGCGATTTCTTCGCTGTCCAGCTTATTTAAAGTCTGGAATCCAATGTTTAACATTGCTATTTGGTAGCCTTCTTTTTTTTTTTTTTTTACCTAAGTGCTGAAGAGGTGGGGACAGCTTGGCAGGTGATAATTTCTCATAGGGTTTTATACGCAAGACTGGGCAAAGTCCCAGTCAGCTAGAGATGGATTTTCAAATGGGAGTGCTATCAGTGTTTTTTATCAGACCCATGGGCACAAAATAAGGATCAATGGATTTTTTTTAAATAACTTTGTGTGCAGTATTGCATAAATTATGCATTAGAGGGAGGGATTGGTCCATGATTTTACAATTTGTCATGTGCTTTATCAAATGTTTTTGTATTAACTGATCGCTGTTGACAGATGGCAGGACACCAACTGTTGAGATAAACAGTGATCCAAGAAAATCAATTTCATTGGTGAACAGTGAACATTTTGGAATGGCATGATACTGATTACTGAACCATCTGCCCTTGTACATTATTGACATGAAAGGTGGTCTGATGCGCTTGAGTGGTGATTCACAGATTCTACTAACTGGTGTGATCTACAACCTGCTAGTTCTTGCTTTTTCTTTCCACCAACTAATAGTCTCTTCTAGATTTAAACATTAGCTGTTCTAATTCAATGATTATACACTAGCCTGTTTGTTTATAAAATTTGCTATGTCTTTTGGTTTAGTTACTGGATTGCTCTGCTCAGGACAAGGAGGAGGAAAAGAGGTGTGGTTTTATCAGCAAACATTAACTTAACTGTCTGTGACAGAATTTTGTTGTCAAGGTAGCTCAAATAGGTTACCTTTCAGCTGTCTCTTAGGTTATAGTTTTACAGCGGATTTTTTGCTTTATAATTCTCTCTGAAAAGAAAGTAACTTATGGAATGCCACTTCTGCTCATGTTTCTTTTCTTCATGTTGTTGTTTGTTATGTTCTGCTTATGAGAGTCTTGACAGGGATATGATGAGTGTCTCCAGATGAAGTTGCCTTCGTATGTATAGGTTAGGCATGGTTTTTCCTTCATTTTAGCATATATTTGCATTAGGTTTAATTTCATTTCCAGATTCCCCTTTTTATTTTAATCTTAAATTTGAATAGTAGAAAAGTTCAAAGTCAAATTTAGTGCTGGTTGGAACCCGCCTTTGAAATACTTGAAAGTCAGAACTAATGAAATACAATCCTATTATTCATGTTTGAGACTTTTTAACTGAAAATTTCAACGAAATATCATATTTGAGTTCTAGTTTGGTATTGGTTTCTAGTGTCTTTAATATATATATATATTAGTACCCAAACTTTACCGAATCATAAGAACAGACTAAATGGATTGAAGAGAGATATGAGAAGCAGAAAATGACTTGGTTGTCGTAGTTGTGTAAGATTCGATTGTCAAAGCAAAGTACTGCTAAAAAAGACCATAGAAGAGCACCACTGCACCACCTGAGCAAAAGAGCACAAACGTCTACTTATGGAGAGCAACAGCCATAATCGATTTAGTGACATGAAAGGATTAATGACATTTGTTCGTTTGATGGCAAACAGTTGTGCCTTACAGTATTAAGGACGTTACCACAAAGCGTTCAGACCTTAATATAATTGTACAAGAGGCAGTAAGACGCCCCCTTACAGCATTGTATGACAACGCAATACAGATGATTGGTTCCATCTTTTAACTCATTATGATAGTGTTTGTCCAGAAATTCAAACAGCCCCACAGGAAACAGCGAGCAATGTCTCCAGCCCCCCTATTCCGTTATATCTCATTTCCTCTCACCACCAAACAGGTAGTCCAGTGAAGACCCACCTCCAGGAGCTGCATGGACCTTTGTTGTAGGCCGATCCTATACAGAGCGTTTTTATAAAATCAGCTACTGAAGAATGTCTCAAAATAATTTCCATTCAAACAAATTAAATCATATGAATTAATTTTTATGCATCAATATCTACTTGTACTGATGATATTATGCTGATGCAAAAAACTAACACGCCAACAATAAATAACAAAATGATAACATATATTCTACTCGAGACAAAAAAGATATTTCACTACCCTCCACGGGGTAGCTCAACGGTAAGGATGGGGAAGGAATAGTAAGAGGTCGAGGGTTCAAGTGGTGGGAGGAGCATCTTGATTTGTAATTCCTTCGAGAGGAGCATCAAGGTTTGTAAATTCTACTGGACCCAACACTTGACTGAGATTAAATCCGAATTTACCTGTCTATGATTTTGGGACGATAGATCATAGGCTCGATGCTAAAAAAGATACTTCGCTAATATCTTATGACAAATTATCACCATCACAGGTGTTTTGTCACATCATCATGTCAATTGCCAATAACAGCAACAGATATCCCCTGTCCAATCTTGAGATCCTCTAATTTAGCATTAATGAACTACGGGTAAAGCCACTGATTCCCATTTGCTATCGTCATGTCCCTCCAAATTGACATGTAGGGAAAGGGCTCTACTTTCTGCCCTTCCTTTCCGGTCCCCAACACTCTGGAACACACTAAAACACACAAGAAAGAAAAGGTCCATAGCCATATCCTAATTGCAGATTTACAATTCATGAGATCAATCTCGAACACTCAAGTACGAATCCAGGAAAACAATCACTAGTCAGCAGCTATTCCAGAAACAGTCCACCTTCTTTTGGCAAAATGTTGAAAGAGTAATAGGGTGCACATCATTGGACATTCTTTTATTAAATATAATCAGAATGTCTAACGCATAAGCACTAATCTACAATTTCGTTCGTTCAGGTGGCAGTTGGTAACGTCGCAGTTAGCAAAACAGCCCTCTGTAACCAATTGTTGGCAAATGTCACTTCAGAGTATTAATGAAGTACACTTCGAGTATGCATATATATATATGGGTATACTGGAAATTGGCAACCTCCTTTACCATCTGGAGTCGCCCAAACATATGTCTTAGACGAGAACAGTCATGTAAAGATTTGCAGTTCAAACATGTTGTTTACCAGCTAATTTTGTGCATCCTATCCCTAAGCATTTTACTTATAGGATGTACCGTGAAATGAAAATTGATATCTGACATGAAAAATGAGCATGTTAAGATGTCAACAAAATTCAATGGCAATCTACATGCATATGAGCAACAAAATTCAGGTTTCTTTCAGAACTTATATCCAGCCTACGACAAAAGCAAGAAGATTCCTTCGAAGTCTAATATCAGCTGTGCTAGACTGGCTGTACAATACTATTTATTTTTATCAATTATAGATGTTTGATGTCATTACCATTGGAGCTGTTATCGAGAAAAGCAGCTCCTTAAAGAGAGTTAAAAATTGGTTTAAGACTAAATTTGGTGTTTGTTTAAAACTCAAAAAAAAAAAAGAAAAAAAAAACGTTTTCAAAGACTTTCAATATTGTCTAAAATGATATTTCACTAAATGAGCTTTTTTTAACCTCCCAACCTCATCTCCAATCGAGAAAAACTGCACAAGCATGCTTAAACAGCAGAAGAATTTATGTGTAAGTAAAAACATTACAGTTAGGAAGTTGCCACAGTTCTGGCCATCAGCACGGAAATAGTTGTTTGTAGTGCTCCCTGGGACACCAGCTGGAATCTGCTTGCTGCCCTCTACAGGTACGGCAGCAGGAGTGGGCTTCTGAGCAGGGGAACTACTTGCAACCTGTCCCAAGTTTTGAGGAGGTGCTTCAATGCTATTATTAGCGGGTTTTGGAGCCTCTCCATTTCCAAAAAGGTAGCCCAAAGAACTCTGTCCTCCACCACTGCTTACTCCACGACCCATTATCTCGATTAGAACTGTTATATGGGAAAGCTCAGGTTCTGCAAATATTATCCTACAAAAAAGAAAAGAGAAGCTCAAACTTGAAATACACAAATTTCTAGCAAAAAATTGAAAATTTCAGAGCTCAAAACTAGCAACATGGATGGAAAAAGATTTTTATATGCATATAAACTTCACCTTTTTTTCCAAAAAATCCAATATAAGAAAGAAAGAGAGCAAAAACAAAATTGATCAAGAACTCTCGACTAGCGATACATGGAGATTCCAGGCATGAATGTATCTCGAACTGTGGCTAGTTAAAATCTAATATTTACAGTTCCCATGACTTGATTACCAATCACAGTCGCATACATCATTGACTATTAATCATCCACCGACAAAAACAAGACCTGCTAATGTGTGTGTGCGCGCGCGCCCGTGTGTGTGTGAGAGAGAGAGAGAGATTTTCAACATCATACAGCATCATTCAAAATTAACATAACATCAAATTTCAAAGAACACCAGCTTAATGGAAAAGCATAATTACAAATTTAAAGTAAAGAAATATTAGTTCCCACATCAACCAAATAAACACTGCTCGCAAAATCTAAGCTCTTTCAATGAACATCTACCATAACTGACAAAAATCTCACAGATCTAAGCAAAATGTGGCAGCACCAAAAGAGATACATGGATATACCGAGAACATCACATACAACCAACAAAGGACTGAGGAAATTAAAGTGCACAGGTCCGTTTGGCTGAAGAGAAAACACGCAATGTAAAACTTGAAAGAGTGTGTTTCCTTCATTTAGCTAAATTTTCTAGCGAAACAAACAGAAATCGAAACGTTAAAGAAAGAGGGGGAGAGAGAGCCACACTGACCTGCAAATGGTTATGCACTTTGGATTAGATCTGAATGCGAGCACCCCATTGTGAAAGATGCGAGCGCTTTAAAATTAGAAATTTAAGTGGGCCCAATTATGAGTTGTTTTTTATTTTTTATTTATTTATCGTGATAGTTTTATTTAAAAGTCTAAATGGATATTTCCCTTTATTTTTAGAATCCAATGCTTTGGTTTAAAATCAGTCAGTCAGTCATCCGTACAAGTCAATTTTTACTGTTACAACTCCCAACTATTCTATACTTAGAATTAGTTTCGAAAGGAAAACCTCTTCCTAGTCTCGACATAACATGAGATAATAAATCATGATATGCATCAGTATTTTAAGTGAGATATAATACCTGAGATTGAAAAAGACGATAAGTTATTGCTGGTGTTAGAGAGAGCACGAATAAAAAGCGGCTTCTGACAAATTTTTAAGTGAAGAAATATATAAATGGACCGATTCCACACTCGAAAAAGAAAGATCTTGAGACTGTATAGAGATTGAGCTATATAGTTAAGTGATTTTTAGATTGTGCAGGTATGTAACTGTACAATTGAGAATAGTTTAAGAGATTTGATAGGTATTAGCTATATCAACAATGTGAACCTTACTTTTCGAGAGTTTTTCCGTAAAAACTCCATAGTTAAACATGCTTGACTTTTAATAATTATAGAATGGTGACATTCTAGGAAGTTATCATAGAAAGCATGTGAGTGAGGAAAAAAACATGTTGAAAATGATATATATTGGTTTGTAGCGGCAGTCATCAAATTTCAGATGTTAAAATTGGTATCAGAGCCAATTTATCTCATAATACGATGTGATTCGAGGATGAACAAAGCGTAAGCTAGTGAGCATGTAATTTCGAGATTGTGCAGATATGAGAAGGTATAATTTAGAATAGTTTAAGAGATTTGATAAGTATTAGTTATATCAATAAAAAACACCTTCCTTTTTGAAAGCCTATCTAAAAAATAAAACTCACACCCTGCTAAAATTTGAGCCATAATCTTAGCTTTAAATTTGATACACTATATTTATTATTCAAATTATATAAAAACACTTTAATCTTTTTAAAAAATTAATTAATTTTATTCTTCAATATATACCAAATAAAATAAAATTAATTTTATGGAATAATATAAACCCATTTTTATATATACATAATTTAATTACTTTTTTATTTTGTGTGTATATATATATTATTAATAGAATATATTCTAAAAAAAAGTATCTTGTTTACTTACCTATTGTTAAAAGTAAAAAAAAATTAATATTTAAACTTAAATAATTTATTTGGCTTCACTAAAAATAAATTCAAACAATTTTATTGTAAAAAGTTTCTTAAAGATCTATTTAAAGTAATTTAAATTTTATTAATATTTATATATTTTTAATTTACACATTATTGTAATTAAAAACTAAGACATTTTTTACCAATTAAAATAATATTATTTTAGTATAATATACATTTAAAAATGTATAATAAATTACAGAATTTTATTAAATGGTTTAATTAAATTAAGGAAAAATATAATTAAAGAAAATAAACTATAAGCGACAAAAATATCAGAATTAAAATAAAAATTATTATTGAATTTTGAGATTTAAAATAATTTATTTACACAATTTATTTCAAAAACATTTAATAAAATTATTTATTAATTTTTTAACACATAATTTATTTAATTAAATTATTATAATAATTTTAATAAAAAAATTAAATAAAATATACAATTAAAATTATATATTAAATAATATAAATATTTAAATAATTAATAATTTATTTAATAAATAATTAAATAATTAGTTGTAAATAATAAATTATGTTTTTATTAAATAATTTGTAAATAATGAGCAGTTTAGAGAATCTATTAAAAAACAGTGATTTTCCCCTTTTGCTTTTCTAATTGATGAACTTATTTTCCTTTATTCTCACGCTGAGTTAAACGGAACAGAATCAAAATCTGCCATACATAACACACAAGAGCATGAGATTTGAGAACACCGCCACTTCTCCTTCCTTTCCCTATTAGGGTATGAAAATTTGAAAACAGGCATCACCTTAATTTCATTCAATTCCCCATGAAACCCTGAATTGATACTCCAAATTTCCCAATTCTTAGCCTCTAGGTTTGGTGTTTTTTTTCTTCTTCTTCCTTTTCCCCAAATTTACAGCTTTGGGTAAGTATTATTTCTCACTTGATTTTTTTTTTTATTATCGATTATCCTTTCTCTCATGCTTGCTCATTAAATTTGAGCAAACATACTCTAGTCATTGCATCTCCCTCCTCCCCAATCCGTTTCTTAGCAGAGAAAGCTGAGCAGGATAGCAAAAGCTAGGAATTTTTTAGGTTCTGCATTTTATAGATGCGAATATACCTCAGTTTCGATTTGATGTAATGTGAGAGAGGAGTTCAATATTTTAATGCTTATTTTCCCGGGAGTTCAACGTTTTAATGCTTATTTTTGCTGGGTTTTTACGCAAATGAAGTTGGCATTGGAGAGTGATTTCTTTTATTTAGTTTCTAATTTTGTATATTTTGATTGTTCTGCTGATTATTGGGTTGCTGCGTTTTGCGTGATGAAGTTGTTCGGATTGTTAGGACAATTCTTACTCATGCACTGTTATCATCTTAGCGCAAGTATTTCATCGTTGCTGTCTAAGCTTCTTACTTTTTTGTTTCAGATAAGATACTCGAGCTTTTCAGTGATTTCCGTTGGCGGTTTGCGAGTGAAGAATCCACTGGGATAGGAAAATCTTGGTAGGTAGTAATCAAGTTGCGGAACCTGAGATGTTTAGTCAGGAGAGTTATCATACTCAATCTGGACAAGTTCCTCAGACACCCAGGGCACCTCCATTTTTACACCACCCACCGGCGCTGCCTCATTTAGCCAATAATTTCCAGCAAGGTCCATTGGTGGCATCACCTCAAGTTCCTTCTCGCCCTGGTCATCTTGGCCTGCCTATATATCAGCCTGGCCCTATGGCCCCACATCTTGCAGTTCGGCAAGTTCCACCTCGATTGCCTAACATGTTTCAACCTTATTTGCCTCCTCCACTAACAGTTCACGGACAGTTGCCGCATGTATATACAACTACACAGCATTCTTCTTATTTAGCACCTGGACTCCCTCCTCCTCCTCCTCCTCCTCCTCCTCCTCCTCATGGTTCAAATTATCCGGAAATGTTACAACTCCCGTTGCCTCCTAGAGCTAGAAGTTTACCTGCCCCACCTTTACAAGGCCAAACGCTATATAGAACTCCAATGCATCAGCTGCCTCACCAGACAGTTGGCGTGCAGGGTCAAGTTCCACCACCCCCTCCTCTCCCTCCTACGAATCCGAGCTTTGCTCTATCTGGAAATAACTCAGCGCGAATAGTTGGGGACTCTCAATTGTCTTCCATGGTTCCTCCACCAACGCCTCCTCCTCCACCACTGCCATCCTCTTCTCCACCACCAATTCCACCATCTTCACCGCCACCTGTCTTTTCCCCGGCTTCAGTATCTATGCCTCTCCCTGCTGGTGTCAACACACTCAATGGTTCTAATCCACCTTCTAGTACACATTCTCCTTATATATCAGGCACTCTTGGTTCTGTTAGTGAAGCCAAACTTCTCAATCAGGCTGAGCATAATATTCCTGTACAAAATATTTCTGTGGATGATGGAAGTCTATTTTTGGAAGGTAGCAACGAAGTGAATTATTCTGGGGGAGATGTTTTTTCATCGATTAGAATTGTGGCATCTGATGATCCTTGTCCACCTAAGCCAGCAGATGAAAAAGTTATTCAGAAGATTGAAAATTTTTGCCAACTCATTGCTGAGAATGGTTCTTCTTATGAAGTAATGGCTCGTCTAAAGGAATCTGGGAATCCAGAGTTCAAGTTTTTGTTTGGTGGTGATCCGGGAAGTGAAGCTGCAATTTCACACGAGTATTTTTTATGGATAAAGAAGCAGAGTCTTTTGGCACGTAAATCAGACAGAAACCAAACTGCAATATCAACTAATCAATCGATGGTCACAACTGAACCCCATGAATCCGCTGATTCTGATATGGAGATGGAAGGTTAGTGTAACGGGTTATATCATACTTTTTCAAGTCCTATAGTATATCATCTGCTGTAATTAAGGTTTCATAAAAAGGGACGATATTTTAATTTATAAGTTTAATACATTACTAAAGTACTTCATCTCATCAGTTGTGTGCTTTTCTTTTCTGGTTGGTGCTTTTAGATGATATCACCAGGTCTGACGTAGAACAGTCAGTGAATCAGCCTAATGAAAGTTCTGCTCGAGTTACTGATCCTGTAAGCAGTGAATCTGATAGAAAAATGCAGTTGCATGCTCTAGCGAGTTCAGCAGGATCTGATGCGGCCACGATGGTTTTATCTGAAAGACTGGGTGAAGAAGGTAAAACACCATGCATTGGTTTTTCCTTCATGAATAAATTAAGAAGTTCCTTCTCTCTTTTCATCTTTTCTACAGCATGTTTTGATAGGTAATGTTTTGCTTCAATGAGAGAACTATAGGTTGTGGGGTTCTTAATTTGTTTGTTGATAAAAAATTGCTTTCTTGGTTTCGTTGTTATTTTATTGTATATTTCATGGTCATGTTTATTTTTATTCTCCAGTGAATTGAGAATGTTCCCCGGAGTTTATATTTAGGATATCTATGTGGTATTTATTAGCTTGATGTTTAGATCTTTTCCTCACCCAAAGGGGCAGTGAGTTAATTTTGGAAATATACAGGGTTAAAGCAAGTCTCCAGTCGTAATGACTTGACTTTTGGGAGGTCAGTTTTCAGAGTTCAAAGCCCAGTCAGTAACTCAACAGCGCCTACTGAACCTCCCTTTTCCAGTGAAACAGTGAAATATTCTACAGTCTTAATTGACGATAACAGTTCATCTAAGGCTGCAGTACCTGCTGAATGCATAAATTCTGATAGCTATTCTGGTCAAGTTATGAAAGGCAGTAGCCCATTCAGACTTCTTCAAGACTATGCTTCTTGTGACAGCTCAGAAAGTGATGAAGATCCATGTTTGAAAGGTGCCAATCCTGAAACAGTTTTACATTTAGTTGCAGTTGGCACGGAAAATTTGCATAGAGATACCAGACTCAATTTGGACCAGGATACTGAATCTAGGAATCTCTGCAAGACTGAAAAGGAGTTTGGGCAGCTTTCTGAATCTGGCGTATCATATAAAGCCTCAGACTTTTCCTCATATTCACAAAGAGAGGTTAAGGAGACTGTCTCAATATCCATAGCTGGTAGGTCAAGTACCAAATTTATTGATACTAAGTATGAGAACCAAACATCTATCAATAATGCTGCTTCTCACAAAGTTCTCCTGAAAGAAAATGCCTCCAGAGGTGCAGGGGAAAATGTTGCTTGTAGTGGTAAACATGAGGACAATGAAGAAAAAAATGCAAAATCTACTTCAAAAGCACAGAAAATAGATAGGTTTGGAAGACTGGTCAGAGAATGTGCTAGTGACAGTGACTCTGATGATTCATATGATGCTCATAGGCATAATAAGAGAGGGAGAAGCCGGAGCCATTCACCTCTCGACAGCAGGAGGAGGAGGAGGAGGAATCTTCCTCAGAGAAGAAGAGAAAAGAGAAGTAGATCTCGCAGGTAAGAGCTGGATTTGTTTTTGTGTAGTTTATTTTTTCCTATTTTTAGTGCTTTATAAAATCCGACTGCTATTTGCTGCATTGATAGCTTGTAATTTTATTTGTGGTACAAATTTTTAATACCTGTGGTTGTGGAAGAGACAGAACTTATTGGTGTTTGTTACTTTGTTTTAGCTGGTCTCCCAGGAATCGAAGAAGTAGGAGCAGGTCTCCCTCTTTTAGGCATGCAGGTGAATTTAGCAGTGGCAATAGAAGAAGAGAAAAAGGTCAGTTGCCAGAGTGTTTTGACTTTCTCCGAGGCAGGTGCTATCGTGGAGCATCCTGTCGTTATATGCACCACGATTCTGAGAAAAGTGATGCATCAAAGCATCAGAGGAGCAAGCAACAAGAAGTGCAACTTCCTACCAGATCAAAGAATTGTAATCCTCATGAAGGTAACAAGAGACTATCACTTAAAGTATCAGATGAGGTGCAGGAATTCAAGAACCAGGAAATGCGGAACAATTGTAATGTGCCTGCTAGCAGCATTTGTGCTACAAAAGATACCACCATTGTCCATAATGGAGAAGATTTCGTCTGTGATGCATTAGTTGATTCTGAAATAATCAAAGCTGACAGTTTTAGAGTTTTTGTTGCTGAAGTACCAAAAACCAGAATAGTTGAAGAAAGATCTGAAGATGGAAAAACTTGTATAGATGAAAATTTTCAGGGAGCAGTAGAATCTGACCAACCAATGGTTGTTGATAATTTTCCCTCTAAACCTCTAAGTGATTCTAACATCCTGAAGTCACATGGTGAAGCTTCTCAGGATGTAATTTCATCTTTGAAGGATTCTGTGATTCAACAATCTCAGTCTATTCAGTCAGATCCAGTGCTTGAAGAGGCTGATTATCGTGCACAACAAACTGATGATTCCTCTATATCTGATGCATCACCAGATAAAACATCTAGAACTTCTCCAAAGAACCTTCATGCTAGGGAAACTCTTCCGAAGTCAGCAGATTCTGTACACGATCCTTCCCAGAAGCCCCCTTCTCATCTTCATGCTCCAAATCCAGATGGTATTAATGCTCCACATATGACACAGCTACCAAAGGATCACATCTTCATACCACAGGCTGCAGCATTTCAATCTCAATCCTCTGCTCTGGAAAATTTTCCTCCTTATATGTTTCCCAACCAAAGTTCTCTTTTTTCTCTACCATCAAACACCTCATCTTCCACATTGCCAATGCTGGCACCACCACTATTGCCACCACATGGTCCAGCTGGAAATGCATGCGCTGCACCACCAAATGTTACTTTGCAATTTCAGCAGAGTTGCTTTGGTTCCCAATTGTTCTCAAGACCTTACTCAACTGAATTGTCTGGTAATTCTCAGGTTGGTGAGTTCCAGCATCGAGCTTACCCTCCATCGCAAGAGCCACATCAACCTCCGTTACATTCGGAAGATCTTAAGTTGAAGCCTCTACCTGGATGTAATCCATCCAGTCAACAATTTGGAGGTGGTGGTCTTTTTGGGGATGATCATTCATTACAGTGTCCAATGCAAGATACAAGTGTTTCAGATTCATCCACTCAGGGCAACAATTACCCTCAATCAGTGCCCTTTTTACAGGATGGATCAGCAAGCAAACAATCTCTTTCTGGTGACAATTTACCTCCAGGAGAGATTTTGAAGTCTTCTTCTCAGATTGATCCATACTCACAGCAGCAGCAGGCATCCTACAATTTTCATCATTCCGTGCCTGATGGTGTCTATAGTATGCCTGGGAAAATCAGTTCGTCATCTATATATCCACCAGATCTTCAAGACAGAAGTCTGCCATCACATCCTCTAGATTTTGGAGTATCAAGAAATTCAACTCACTTCAATCCTTATGCATCTACTTTTGAGAAACCACTCAGCTCCAGATTCAGTTTTGGTGTCTTCAGGCAAGAAAAAGCCACAATCTATGGTGGCATTCATGATCATCCTTTAGGTTTGAGCCATGCCTCAGTTGATGGACAAGGTGTTGGATCAAGAGAGGCAACTTCACCAACCTCTGCCAGCGGTGTTAGGAAAATTATTCCTACATCAGGTGGTGACCAGTATGATCCGCTTTTTGACAGCATTGAGACATCTTCAAAATCATATAAGAAATCAGATCATACTCAGAAGCGGGAACCCTCTGGTGACTCTGATATCATTTTGCGGCTCAAATGCTCAACCCAACTACTGCATGTGGAAAAGCACAACAAGAAGAAAGAGGTTGGTGGCATTACACTTGCCTCATCAATTGATAATGAGGAATTTGGCGAGACAGCAGATTTTGGAGTTGGTGATATTGAAAATGGCAGTCAGAGTAATCCCAATGCTTTAACAAATATGGACGAGATGGAGATTGATCAGCTGAAGTCCCCAGGGAAGGTCAAGAAGGGAAAGGAGTCCAGATCCATGAAGCTTTTCAAGGCTTGCCTTGCAGATTTCGTAAAGGAGGTTTTAAAGCCATCATGGCGACAGGGTAACATGAGCAAGGAAACATTTAAGACTGTTGTGAAGAAGACTGTTGATAAAGTGTCAGAAGCAATGAAGAGCCGCCGTATACCCAAGTCTAAGGCAAAGATAAGTCAATACATCGACTCATCACAACGGAAATTAACAAAACTTGTGATGGTAAATCCTGATTTTAGTCTTCTGCTTTCATATGGGAGTGCAATTCTGAACTAGGAAAGAATTTCCCTCTACATGAGTAATGGGCAAATGCATGCTAACCAAGCTTTTGCTTAATAAATCTTTATCAGAAAATGAAAAAAATATTGGGTGAATGTGTATACAGTTACATTTACACTCTCGTTGGGAACCAGTGTCCCTAGAAATAACCAGAAACGGTTATTTATGAGTTTCATGGGTTCATATTCGTTCATGGTATGACTTACCATCTAGGACCTTATGTGCTTCATTTTCGTGCTAAAACTTTGTTTAAGCAATTTTCTAGTTAAAATTGCGTGCATAATCGCAAATGTTCCCAAGCAGCCTGACTACTACTGTTGCACAGGCATGTTGTATGGGTGCATGCTTGCCAGTTCCCTGAATAAGACAAAATGACAAATCAGAAATGTCTTGTTACAAGAAGTCAACCTTTTCTTGGTAATTTTTGAGTGGGACTTGGGATTTGGTGTGTTCTCAAACAATAGGTTTTAGTTTTTTCAACAGTAAATTTTACTTCATTCTCGGCACTGAAATTCATTTTGTGAGATCTTTTTATCTATCATTTTATGAAAAGATTAAATTTTAAGTGGCTCCACCAACTCCCTCCTCCATAAAAGAATGATATCTGAAAGGAGACATGATTTTGGATGATGCATGGATTCTCTGTTAGCGTACATTAGTCTGAAGCTGTAGCCTCATGATGAAATAAATCGGATTGTATTTTACGATCAAGACTATGAAAATTACTTCAAAAAATGAATGAACATGTATAATGTAATAAATACATCTTTGTGCAGCCAGAATAGAAAAACATTAAATACATTTGCAGATGTAAGAATTATAATTTCATTTCTTTTTCTGAACAGCTTGATTCGTATATCATTTTGCTTCTTCTTTGTGATTATTTAATTTTATTTGCAGGGTTATGTGGATAAATATGCCAAAGGGTAAAATTGACATTGGCACAGTTTATGTTGGTAATCTTTTACTGGATATACTTCCTAATTTCTGGGACTTCTATGCCATTGGAGCTGCAGAACTTGATCAATTTGAGTGCAAACTTCAGAGCTGCGATGATATTTGAAAAAATTTCAGGTGGCATTAGTAGATTGCTGGTATTTGATGAAATTTATACCTGCTTGCGCTGGAGTATATGAAAGCCCATGATCAGAGTAATAATTCCCAACCTCAGCAAAATTGCTGAACAGCTCCAAAATGTGTATGTAATGTGCATCCTTGAATATAAAACTTGTGACTTCTATTTTATCTGTATCTATTCTGTTCCTTATTATTCCAACTGTAAATGCCTGATGTTAATGGTCAAGTCTCACGACAGTGGATATTCGAGGTTCAATTCATCAACTATATAGTCATTATTAGAAGTATTCCGAAATCTAACGAGTCAAAGTTAAGTAATTTCTTACAACAATAAATATGATTTAAGTAAAAATAAATAAATAAATAAATTTATGTAATTCCAAATTTAATTTGATGTAATTGTGATCAAAGACAAGTAAACATAATAAATCATGTTACATTCAATAAAGATGCATGGATCTAAAGGTTTATGATCCATACTGATAGGGTGACAGTGTATTCAATGTGTCGGAAAATAATACCTGGGAATGGATTTTAATTCTAGTCCATTGCTGAAGGCTTGAGATTGTAGCAAATGTCCAATAGGAATATATTATCTTAAAAAGAAAAGATTCAATAAATTTAAAGGCTCTGTTTATAATGATTTATTTTATAGAAAAATAATTTAAATTTTTCTAGAATTAAATGTCGATAAGATAAAAAATCAAAATTTTTATTTAATAGAAGATATTTATATTAATGGGTTTCTGATCGGTTCGGGACTTTCGATCCTGAAGACTATGCACAAATCAAAATTTGGTAATGAAACGAACCCCTTTCCTACTGTTAATAGCTCCCCATTAAAATAGAAACATAAAAACGGAAATCAAAAATTGGTTCGGCCCAGTCTCAAACCAACCCATGCATCGAGCCCATTTGAATAGGGCTCAAACCGAGTCCGCCAATTATTAGCGCAAGTCAGCCTAGAACCAGCAGCTCTTCCGAGTTCCAACTTCCCCTACTCCATCTTCACCACTGCTCCAAATACCAAGCTGCCGCTGCTCCTCTCTGGTCGACTTTTCTTTCTCCGGCGCGCCACCGGTTATTTATCCGATAATGTACGCTTTGTGCTTCTGTAATGTATAGAACCTACTGTTTTTTCTATCATCTGTTAGTGTCCCCCCCCTTAGTTCTGTTCTTTTTCTATGAAGTGTGATATGCTTCTTCTTGTTCGATTTTAATTATTATTCTTCGTAGATAATCTGCTTGATTGCTGTTTTCAGTGTCATTATTTTTCAGTTTTGATTAGCTTTCTTTATGTTTCTAGCGTCTGAGAATCGAGAGAATAGAGAATTAGGTTTTAATAATTTATGTTATGATAACTGGCTTATTAGGAGATATTACTAGTGTTAATTTAGCTGTAGGTATGTCTATTCTAGTGTTTTGACCTTAACACTTCATTCAAATTGTAAACATGTAATCTTGCTTTGAAAGATATTCAAATGATTCTGTTTGCGATCATTTTTGTTTCTGAATTACCAGGCAGTATTTGGAAATTTCATTGTTCAGATAGTTATGTTTGGTGTGTTATTTAGAGATTTATGGAGTTGATTGTGAGTTTTTGTGGATAATTGCAGCACTTTACATCAGAAGGTGATAAACTTTATACGACCTTAAACTTGCTTGGAAGAGTAAACAACGGCTAATCTTAGTTTTGTGAAGGACCTAGAGGTCAGTTTTGATGAGAATTGAGGAATAAATGGAAGTTTCCTGAGTGAGATCCTTAGTCATCTGGGAGATACAAAGCTTGTTCAATAATAAACATAAATCGCAATAAATAGAATTATAGTCTTGGCTCCTGGATATTTCAGTTGAGATGGCATCATGTAATACTGAAACAAAATCATGTAAGGATGAGGAGGAAGTAAAAATCTCAAGTGAGTTTTATGGTTCTTTGAGTAAGACTAATGTTATAGATTGTGATTCTACAGATAAATCTATTTTAATCAGAAACACATCCTTCAATAAGGGTATGAGTATAGATCCTCCAATCAACAATAGTTTAGGGTCAGATATCATGGAGTTGCAACGTAATTTGAGATCAAGTTGTTTGCAAACAAAGAAAAAAAGAAGGAAGAAGAAAAGGCTGCAAATTGAGCAGAATTGCCAGATAGAAAGTCAAAGTGATGGCTCTTCAATAAAAGATGACTCCGTTGAACCAAATTCACACAACGAGTGTGGATTTGATATTAATACAAAGACAGAGCTTCAATGCAATTCAAATTCAAATTGTTCACAAGCAAAGAAAAGGAGGAAGAAAAAGAGAAGGCCACAAATTGAGCAGAATGGCCAGATAGACAGTCATAGGGATGGCTCTTCACTCAAGGATGATTCTGTTGGAACAAATTCACTCAGTGACTGTGGAGATGATATTACTACAAAGACAGAGTTGCAATGTACTTCAGAACCAAATTGTTCACAAACAAAGAAAAGGAGAAAGAACAAGAAAAGGCTACAAATTGAGCAGAATGGCCAGATTGACAGTCAGAGGGATGGCTCTTTATTAAAGGATAATTCCATCGGAACATATTCATGCAACAAGAGTGAAGTTGATATTGATACAAAGGCAGATTTGCAAACAGTTGCAAAATTGAGTCGGTCACAGAAGAAGAAAATGAGAAAGAAGCAGAAGCTTAACACCACTGCAATTAGTGATAAAGCTCATGGTCCTCTTGCAGAGTTGAACTTGATAAAGGTTGGGGAAAATGCTGAAATGCAAAGTCATTCCCCAATAAATCGAAGTACTGATTTGAAGAAGAAACATGATAATGATGGCAAGCCTGGTCTTGTTGAGTCTGTTGTTGATATTAGTAAAACGACAGCCCCACTTTCAGAATTGAGTCGCTCACAAAAGAAGAGAATAAGAAAGAAGCGGAAGCTTAATGCCTATGTGATTAACAATAAAGCTCATGGTCCTCTTGCAGAATTGGACTTGATAAATGTGGAGGAAAATACTCAGATACCTGAAAACCAAAATAATTCCCCAGGAATTCCAAGTGCTATATCGGTAATGAAAGACTATAATAATGATGGCCCCGGCCTTGATATTGTTGAAAAGAAAAATATTAGAACTTATCAGATGGAGGGAAAGTTAAGAACATATCAAAGGAAAAAAAGGAAGTTCTTGGACTATGAAGAAAATGCAGAGCCCACCATGGTGGCTAGGGAACATGCTACTTCTGTCCAGGTTGTGGAAAATGTTTCAACAGAGAAGACCTCTTCCAATTGTTATGGTGACTTTGGATGTGTGGAAATCAAGAATGTTACTGAGACAGAGAAGGATGTTAATTTAGATGTTCCTATCAAGCAAGGAAATCTTCCTAAAGTATCATTCTCTTCACTAGGAGGACCTCTTGTTGGATATGCTGATAAAAAGCTTCTTATCCTTGATATTAATGGACTTCTAGCTGATATCATTCCATGTTGTTCTACAATATCCAGGAAATCAGGTGAAAATTTGATACATATATTTGTCTTTACATCTAAATTATTAATGTTCACATTTCCTATTTAATGGCTGAGGTGTAACTTCCTGCTGGTGCTCTGTCTGTTTCAGTTTTCAAGAGACCCTTCTGTGATGATTTTCTGCAGTTTTGCTTTGACAAATTCAATGTTGGTGTTTGGTCATCTAGAAGCAAGTATTGTTCTGCCTACAAGTGATCGTTCTCTCATTTTTTAAAGAAAAATTGTATTTCATTTTTACCAAATGTTGGTCTTCATATTCATTCACAAATTAGTATTCCTGCATGATTCTCAATGCACCCTGACCATATCTAATGCCAAATGCAGGAAAAATGTGAACTTGGCGGTCAATTTTCTCATGAAAGGTTCTAGACATAAGTTGCTTTTTTGTTGGGTAGGTATTTGTTGGAAGTGAAACATGTCTTTTCTTTGGTATGCCATTTCTTAAGATCTTCATTTTGTCAAGGGATTAGTGTTATACACAAATTTGTGAATACTCTTCACAAGAAAATTTGACTGCAAATCCTATGGATACTAACAGTATTGCAAGTTTGCAACATCAATTCCTAAGTTGGGTGTTCTTTTGTGGTATCAATGTTGAGAACTTTTGTTCAGTGGCATTGTCAATGATGTTAACTGGACAGACATCTTTATCCAGTTTGTCCTTTTTGTTCCAAAATGCCTAAACAAGTATTTTTTTCCCTTCAGAAACTGGAGAGGTATTTAACTGAGCATATGAACTCTTAAGGAATTTAGAGTTAAAAATTGCAACACATTAGGTGTCAAAAACTGCAACACTAGGTTGTTATACTGTATCTGTATCTCTAGTCATGTTGTGCAGTACCATTCTGATTTATGATGATTGTTTTATGCAGAATCGATCTCACTGTACTAAAACTGGATTCAACACCATCGAGAATAAGAGCAAACCCCTGGTTTTGAAGGAACTAAAAAAACTATGGGACAAACTTGAGCCTGGTCTTCCATGGAATAAGGGGGAATATAATGAATCTAATACATTATTGTTGGATGACTCACCATATAAGGCTTTGCGCAATCCTGTACATTTCTTCTTTTTCATATATGCTGTATTGACTGAGTTCAGCCTTTAATGCTAATCTGATGCCATTCTTTGAATCTGTTTATTGTTTAGGCACACACTGCTGTATTTCCCCATACGTACCGGTACAAGGATACTGGAGATTCCTCATTAGGTGAGATAATCTCAATGTAAATGCGGGCTTTTCTGTTATCATGCATGGTATCTGAATGACACTTTGTCATTAAACAGTTGTGGAGGGTCTGAAGTGTTTATTTTACATATATATTCTGGGTCAAAGACTTAGTCCGTAAATACTCATGCTTTCATTAGCTCGGTTAACTGCGACTCATTTTGGGGTGTCAAATCCCCAGCTTTTTATAGTAAAGAAAATCAATGGCCTTTTGTTTGCTCAGATATCAATGGCCTGTTATTTAAAACATGTTTAAGTCAAAATGTATTCAGTAATCCCATCCTTACAGACACAAATTATTTCCATAATTAGCCCCTTCTTCCCTGTGTTTTTATTCCTTTCTTGCTGTTAGTTCTGAGATGCTAGTTTTTGCTTGTGTTAGTTCCAAAATGAATGTCGTTTGGTAATCTAAGAGCCGCCTTCATGTCCAAATTACCATTTTGCTGTTTGATTTCTTTGGTTCTTTCCAAATGGTCCACATTTATGTTTTAAGATCTTAATAAGTTTCTGATTATACTACTGCCCTTTTTGTATTTATATTCTTAACAGGACCTGGAGGTGACCTTAGGGTTTATCTTGAACGGTTAGCTGAGGCTCAAAATGTTCAAGAATATGTTGCACAACATCCGTTCGGTCAGCAAGCCATTACAGAATCAAACCCTTCATGGGGTTTCTATCGGAAGATTGTGAGTGCTGACTCGAACCAATAACAAGATGTTGCTAATAGACAGTAGTTCTGTCACTGGGACTAGTGATTGATATTCAATGACCTGCAAAACTCTTACCTCTGTCTTTTGACCCTGAGTGATGTAATTCAACTTGCTTTTAAGGGCTACATTGATGTTGCAGAATGCTGGTGCATATTTTCTCAAGTTGGTTCAGCTGCATGAAAAACCAGAAACATGTTTCAGGCTGGTTTATGCAAGATTGCTATCGTAACTGCTGTTGTTTTCATAATCATTCAGAATATTGATCTGGTTTTCTTCGATCTGAGATGAACAACCTTAAGATGAGCAACATTTTTGTTTCTTGTGCTTTAGGCCTTTTTTAAACATTATTTTTACACAATATTTATGTACATCTTCATTAGCCATTATTAGGTCTTGCGGCATGATGTACTGCAAAGCAAGTAGAGATCATTTTATTGGAAAAAGGCAGAAAGACAATAACAAGATGTTTTCTTGAATAAATTTCTCTTACAGCAAGTCTTCAGTTTTCTGATTATTTGTTTTGCTGGCAGAGATATGATGATTATGAATGAGGTAAAGAAAAAAAAAAGCCAGTTAAGATTAATAGCTGAATGTTAAAGGGAGTGTAGCTGCAGACTTCTAACAAAAAGAATAAGCAAATACATGATTAATCTGAAATGAATTTACATTCCTCAATATCTACCTGGTGTGATCTGATTCCTTCTGAGAGTTCAGTGGCAGTAGATTTCATGATTCAGTTTTGAAGTTATATTTGTGATTTAAAATTTGTTGCTTAATTTGGGAAGAAAGCTATGATACGGAGCATAATTGTTGAAGCTTGGAAGTTTTAAGTAACTCCATTCATATATATTGGTATGACCTGTTGCATGCACTACAGAGGCTTCCTGATCTGGATTCCTATTGCTGTGCTTGGTATTTAGCAGTCTTTATATTTTAGAATGAAGTTGAGACGAGGCAGCAATCCAATATATTTCGTGTAATCCTCATCTGAGACACCATTTTCTTCTTAATGCAGGTAGTTGGTATCTGATTAATCTGAACCAACCGCCATGTTCAGGAATCCTTGGAGCCTTATATGAGCTGATGTGCATCTCCCCTTATTTAGACGAAATGCGTATCAGGAAGCAGATGTATAAATAATTGAAGGTCCCATGAGACTTGACTTATTTTAGAGGGCAATTATGATATTTGATCTTGCGACACGTCTCCTGTGTCCACCAATACTTCTATTTGGGTCCACAACATTTACTACCAAAAATGGGGACCGTTGCTTGGATTTGGGCCCAGTAGCCAGCTACTACGAGCCTATAAAATCCAAAAGGAAGATGATCCTAGACATGGGTGTGTGTTTTTATTTATGTGCTAATGTCTTATTTAAGTTCCTCAACCAACCCCAACTCATTCTAATTAAAAAGGTTGGTGACTTCTAATTGAGTTATTATAATGATATCGGCACGTGCAGTAGATGTGGTTTGATTCCAATGACCTGGATTCTCACTTGCTGTGACGTGTCTTCCTCTACATCGTTTCACCACACACACTCTTAATACTTGACCCCTCTAAAAGGGCTATTTTGATTCACACAAAGGCAATAAAAAAAAATGATAATATATTGCAAGCGAAAGGTTTTATTTTAAATAATTTAGTTATAATATGAATTATATATGTATGTTATTATTATTAAATAATGATTTTAGTATGCATATGACATATGAGTTGATTTGTATTAGCTAACTCTATATATTGGATTAAAAACACTTTTTTCTAGATTATATTAAAAAGCAATTTGAAGCAATAAAGAGTTTAGTTGAGTAGTAACCGTACATCATTTCACCCTCTAATAGTTCCTACAATAAAATAATTTAAGTTCGTATGATATTATAAATGGGAATTAAATTTCTTCAACCAAAGTGTACATTAGGGAAAAATTAAAAGAAAACAGTACTTTTCTCAGAAGCCCAAGTTCATATGTGATGAAATCTAGAATTCCACTTATTTTTCATTCATATCCGAGTCTTAATCGAGTAAAAAGGATGTATATTTAAAAAAAAAAAAACAATGAACTTGTTTCATCTAACACACCTTTAGAAAACAATGAACTTGTTCTCTCCCTATCTGACCATGACTTCTCTTCACATGTATTATTGATTGGATAAACAGAAACTTGTATGCTTTAATCCCTCCTTACAATTATTTCCTCTCTTATACTACATTTTGATGTATCAATGCCCAAATAATGATTTTGGTGGGGATCACACAATATAGTTTCTTTCATATCTATATATATATAATGTGGCAATGAGGGCCAATATATACATATATGAGTTAGGATGATTGGGAAAGGATTGTTGATGTTGGCTAAGGGACCCAATATATACATCACTATTTCCTTTTCGTTTTGCTTATGTTGAAGGATCATGAATGCCCTCTCACCAAATTCAGATATCGATTAATTATGCATATGCATACCATCATAAAGAAGGACTTGGTGACAAATTGTTATAGGGACAAGATGCCTAATTTACATGGAGTGGCCATCAATTGCCCATGTCACTTTCTACATCATAAAAGATATGTAAGAAGTGGATCACCAATATTCTATTTCTATGGATTTGATTTTTAATCTTAAATATAAATCAAATATGTTATTTTATTGGCCATGTTGTATGTGTAGGATTATTTTTAATGAATGATAATAGCTTAATTGACCAATAATGAAAGGCATAATTCACTAACCACATGTGCTCACTTATGGTCTCAATACAGATTCTGAAGATAAAACCAACATTCTTATTCTTATTATTTCTTTATAACTTTACATTATTATTATCTAACATAGAATTAATATGATGCATTCTTTTTTAATATTGTTAGAAGAAAAATATATCATAATAAATTTTAATTATCCAATACATGAAATTTGAATGTATAAATTTTAATCTATATTTATGTATAATATCTTAGGATCATCACTGTCTTTCGTATAATGACATGTATTTAACACGAGCTATATTAATTATTTCACAATTTAAATATATATTTTATTTGCAGAATCATAATACTTTCAGACTTCACAAAAATTCCCATAGATTAAAAACTAAGTATCTCTTTTAATATCACTTTTTACCATTACATGCGGCGATAAAAGTGAAATGCCTCATCTTTTTTATGCTTAAACTTATAGGCTAAGTCACATATATATAAAGTTTATCGAGGAAAATACATGATTTTTTATATTTATAGTCCAGAGACATGTTCCTTCATAAAAATATGTTTCTTTGTAAAAATATATCTGGACTTGACTTTTCGTGATATGAAATTAAATTTTGACTCCGGTGAGTGGATTCATAGAGATAGCTTATTTAAATTTCTAACCATTGTTTTTATTTTTTAATTTTAATGTATTAAGTTAGTTACAATTCTGAAATACAAAATTACAGGGCCAGCAGGCATTCAGCAGCTGAAAATATACCCAAATGACCCTCATCTCTACATGTTACTTTTAATTAGGAGAGCAATAGTGGCCTTCACGTTATTGGCTCTCTTCATGCCTTTTCATTAATTAATTATAAAAATAAATTCTATTATATATTAGCACTCTCATTCGCTCTGTAAATATAACTATTTTTTATAATTAAGACAAAAAAAACAACATTTAATGTACAGTTAAATAATAAATATATTTTAATCTCAATAAAATAAAATCAGGGTTTCCATCTGAAATGGACATTGAAAACGACGCCATATCACTAACCAAAGTTATATTTATAAGTTAATTAATTTATATCTATCTATGTGTCCAAATTTATATACCTAGTTTGGCCTATTATTTTTATTGGTTCTAAATTAATATAATAATTATTAAATAAATATCCTTATTCACGATGCATTTTTATTTATTATTTTTGAAATCCTATTTAAATTTATAATATTTTCAATTTAAATTGCTATTTTCAATGAGTTTATAATAACATATCGATATTTTAATATTTATATATATATATTAAAAAAATATTATTATATTTTAATTCATATTTTTCATTTTAGATACTAATAAATGAATTTTATATATACTCATTCTTATTATATAATTAAATTTGAATCCAAGAAAAAGATTATTAAACAAGGAAAAGATTCACTTTTTACATAAAATTGTGATTTTGTTAGAATATATTTTTTTTATTTTTTAAAATTATAAAATTAAATATAAATTAATAGTCTCCTTTTTTTATAATTATTATTAAGATGAATAAAGTAAATATTAATTAATAATTTATTTATTTATTTATTTATTATTATTAGATAATAAAAAAGCAATCAAGTGACAAACAACTGGATGGCAAAGCTATTCCTCAAGATGATTTTATTTAAAAAAATGGAAATAATCAAGCCAGTAAAGTGAGAAGAAGAACATGTTTTTTCAAAATAGAAATATATATTATTCAAAATTGGTGAAAATTAAAGTGTAATAATATTACTATACAAATAAAAAAAAAAAAAAAAGTATTTTAAGTGACAAACAACTGGCATGGCAATGCATCCAAAA
The DNA here is from genome assembly GCA_948266635.1 of Cnidoscolus chayamansa. Taxonomy (NCBI): domain Eukaryota; kingdom Viridiplantae; phylum Streptophyta; class Magnoliopsida; order Malpighiales; family Euphorbiaceae; genus Cnidoscolus; species Cnidoscolus chayamansa. Next base: position 12,525 of record CAOGCB010195751.1, on the reverse strand, counting down.
TGGAAAAGTTCAACCCAGTAAAGAGAGAGAGAGAGAGAGAGAGTAATTTAAAAAATAAAAATAAAAATGATATAATAGAAAATGATTAAAAGTAAATAATATTTAAAAAATCATAAAGTAATTCAATAAATAAATATAATAATTTGGTATGTGGGATTATGTTTTACAGAAAGAAAGGCTCATTGACAAAAGGCAAATGTAAGTATTTCAGAATCTGATAGAATTGAGTAGCTGATAAGTGTTCAGAAAAAAATGGGTAGTTGGACTTTTGCAGCTAATAAAGAAGAATTAGCATTCCTTTCTCAGTTTTCACTTCTCTTCATCTCTCCCTCTCACTCTCCTGACAAGACCACATGTCCATGCAGGCAGATCCAGACCCACCCACATACTCATCCCACATGGATATATGAGATAGAGCCTAGAGGACATCTGCCCCACACTCTCTCTCACACTCTGGTGTGTCTTTAAACAAAAAATTGTGTGCCACCTCTTTTTGCTCTCATCAGATTTAGTTTATACGTGTTCATCATATGAGAAACCTTCCCTTCCTATCCCTTCTGGCTAGTTGTCCATTTGTTATCTGAAGAAATACCAGAACCATATTCCATGATAATATCTTTTCTTGGATCCGGAGAGATTCTTTTACAGTTTTGTTTTTGGTATTAGTTCGTTATTGGCAACTGGAGGTATTGTTGCTGATGACTCTGGGTACATTCTCTATGTTTGTAATGTAACGAGTGTTTTGGGTATTGGGTCCCTTCCCTTTTCTTTTGGTTATGTCACAGAGCAATGGTTTGTCCATTGAGAACCCATTAAGGTATCTTTCAGTTTCATGTACACTGATTAAATTTGGATTCAGTTTCTCCTGTGTGTGTTCCTTTTCTCTGTAGTTTTCCTTGATTGCCGCTATTCATTAAACTTTGAGACTTTGGAGGGATTCATGGATCCTACAATGAGCATTTATGTTTTAGGAGGAGAATTTGTGAGATTGGGATTTTGATAGCTAAAGGACAATTCTTGATATTATGGGTATTGGTGGATGCCAAATGCTTATGTTTGGAGCTGGAAATTAGCTGGCATCAGGATTATTTTCTTTCTCCCCTTCTGATTTGGTAGTAAATTCTGTTTCTGGAGATGCTCTAAGAGGTCCGTGCATATGGAAAGTCCTCCATTCTCTCTTAGTTCATGGAATTTGTAAAAGTGGTATTTCTCCTTTAAATTTTATGATTTTGTGAAGCGGAAAGAGGAAGGAGCAAAAGGGATACAGTTCAGTATTGGAGTTTGACTCAGATTGAAGCAGGTTCTGGAGAATCCGAAAATAGTAATTCTTAATTGGGTTGGCTGCGAATTGCTTAGAGAGTACTGAAATATTAGGGAGGGTAAATATTCAATTAAATTGGTTGAGGAGAAGAGAAGATGGCAGCAAAACTTTTACATTCTTTGGCAGATGATAATCCAGATTTGCAGAAGCAAATAGGATGCATGACTGGGATCTTTCAGCTTTTTGATCGCCACCATGTCATCAGTGGTAGGCGTCTCAGCCAGAGGAGGCTTCCTCCAGGTGATTTTCATAATATGAGTCATTTCATGAATCATTCTGTTAATATGTACTGATCTTGGAGCGTTCCTGATGAATTGAATGTGTTCAAAACTGATGTTTATGCTCTATGTGAGTATATAAAGATGTATGATCATGAATCCAAATTTTCCATTGCTAATGTTTTTTTCCAATTTGTGAGGTAAGACTTGTTTTGATTATTGGAAGATCCTAATGCTTTTGTAATAATGCAGGTGTTTCCCACTTGAACAATGGTATCTCTGAAAAGGAAGCTTTTAATGGATTCCAACTGGAACATCGGACTACAGCATCTGTAAGCATTCTCCTTTTCCTTTCCTGGAAAATTCTCAGAACTTCATTTAACTAAATTTGCTAAATAATAGACAGGAGGCTTAGTTGAGTGGATCTTGACTTAATATAGTTTTTATTCAACAAAAATCCTGACCTGTATATAGTTGACAATCCGTGTTAATTAGTCGACTATCATGAATCTGCATGTGCTCTAATACTGTGTCTTGCTTCTCACCTAAAAGAGTTCTTCGTAGGTTATTTCCCCGTTTTCGTCTTGACAGATTTTTGCTTTTGTATATAGACTTGTTTATGTCCTGTCTCTGAGCTTGTAAGCTTGTTATTGTAGGAAATGAATTTGAATAAGAGTTTGAATGAGAAGCATAGAATTTCTACAGAATCATCAAGACCATCGTTTTCTTCCTCTTGTTCATCCTCCTTGTCCTCTTTGGATTGTAACAAAACAGCTCAACCAGAAGCATCTTCATCTGACAGAGTTATTTTCCCTGAAACTCCTTCAAGGGATGCTGTTCTAAATCAGCCAAGTACCTCCCCATATTTGGGGCGGCAATCCCTTGATCTTCGAGATGTTGTCAAGGACTCAATGTACAGAGAAGCCAGAGGGCTATCAGTCAGAACTTCAACTAAAGAGGAAGCAGTGGCTCATGCAGTGAAGCATAAAGACTCCCCCAGGCCTGTACAACTCACGAAATCTGTGGATGGATCTTATGGAATTGGAAATAAGGGGAAGCAAAGTTCTTCTGTCGATCTCAAGGAATCCCTTAGAGTTCTTGCTAAACTTCGAGAAGCACCACAGTATTACAATGAGACTAGAGAAAGGCCAAGATCATTGCATGAACTGAAAGATGGGTCTCCACATATAATTTCAAAAGATGCTCCTCGGTTCTCTTATGATGAGAGGGAGATGTATCGTTTGTCTTTTGAATCCCGAGATACCATCAAGTCCAACCTGAAGCTAAAAGACCTGCCTAGACTTTCACTTGACAGCAGAGAAATTTCAATGCGAGGTTCCAATTCTGATTCAAAATCAAGTGTCATTTTGAAAGATTTACAAAATGGTGTAAATTCAAATGAAAAGGTATTTAACATACCACAGTCGCTGGGAACTCAGAAGCGCCCTTCTAATGTGGTGGCTAGGTTGATGGGTTTGGAAGCATTGCCGGAATCTGCATCTACTAGTTCTAGTCAGTCAGATTTAGTCAAGAGCTTTCCCGTTGAGCATAATGATTCCTTGTCAACATCATCAAAAGCAAATGGTCTAAACAGGCAAATTCGGATTCCCAAGTCACCAAGAAGCTTAACGAAAGAGCCCATTTCACCAAGGTTGAAAAATCCTGATTTGATCTTGAAACCTGTTTCAAGGTTGCCAATTGAACAAGCACCATGGAAGCAACAGAAAGGAAGTCGAGCTTCTCAGAAACATCCCAAAGTTTCAGCTGAGATACTAAATCCCTTTCCGACAGTTTACAGTGAGATCGAAAAGAGATTGAAAAACCTCGAGTTCAATCAATCTGGAAAGGATCTCAGGGCTCTTAAACAGATTCTGGAAGCAATGCAGGCCAAGGGGCTACTGGAGACCAGAAAAGAAGAACAAGGATCAAACTTTGGAATCCAAAAGGAGTATGAACCAAACTTCAGTACTCCTAATCAAAGGCCAAGATTGCTAGGCCAACGCAACCAACAGGGCAGCCATCTTAGTGCTCCCACAACTAGGGGCTCTGGTTCTTCTAGGACTTATGAATCCCCTATTGTGATCATGAAACCAGCCAAACTGGTTGAAAGATCTGGTGTTCCTTTTTCCTCAGTAATTCCAATAGATAGCTCTTTTCGTCTTCATAAAATTCCAGGCAGTGTACATGCAGGTGGTAAAAATAGATCAGATAGTAACCATACAGCTAAAGATCAATCTCCTGGAATCTATCCCCTGGACTCTGGTGTTAAATCCAGTGACAAGAAAGCTAGTGTGAGGAGTAGATCAACCCAATCTTCAACAAGACCTCAACAATTGTCAAAAGAAAACACAAGTTCAATAAAAAGCTCAGGATCTGTGAGCCCAAGATTGCAACAAAAAAAGCAGGAGTTAGAGAAGCGATCTCGTCCACCTACCCCTCCATCTGATCCAAATAGGCATAGAAGGCAATCTAGCAGGATGCCAACTGATTCTGGTTCCCCTGGTGGGAAAAACAGAGTGAAATCTCACAAAATGCCACAGAATGATGACCGACTGAGTCAGATAAGTACTGAATCAAGTCATCAAGGCGATGACATATCTCTGCAATCTGATAGCACTGTTATCTTTGATTCAAAGACAGATATGGAAGTCACCAGCACTGAACAATCAACTGAGATCAATGGCAGCCAGAGTCCATCCATGAAGGCCAGCAATCACTTGGTTTTTGGCTCCAAGCATCAAGTAAGCGATTTTGAACTTCTCTGGTCACTCTTTTGTTGTACACATAGTAAAATGCTTATATTTTTCGTTTCTTATTTCAGAAACCAAGTTCAATGTTGGAAGTAGACAGAACATTGGCGGAATTTGCAGTTGATACCCCAGAGCATCCTAGTCCTGTCTCTGTTCTTGATGCTGCAGTGTACAAAGATGACACACTGTCTCCAGTAAAGCAGATACCAAATGTGGCTAAAGGTAATGTTCTCGGTCCAGCAAACTCTCTGTTGCATGTGGCTCAGTTGGACTACTAAGAATTAACTACTGAAGTTTTGCAATGGCTGCATCCTATATATGCTTTCATAACCAACTATTTAACCTACATGACAAGGACTAAACAACCCTTCAGCTCATCATGAGGGTTATATAACAATTAGGAAGACCTTTTTAACTGCATATTCATCTCTAATGGGAATTCCAGAAGAAGTTATAAAAGATGTTATTGCTTATCCTTGTGGTCTGCCATAGGCAGTTCACATTTGGCCACTGAATATTCCCATTTTTTGCCATATTTCATGTATTTTATGCAAGACATTAAGAATGGAAGCAAGTTAAAGCGTTAAAACATTGAATCCATACATTGCTAGACAATTACCTTGCTGTCAAACTTGATATCAGTTAAATTTTATTGGACTTATTACTCGTTAAGGTATCTATGATTAAAAGGAAAATGAAAGAGAGAGGAAAAAGCTACTATCATCATTGTAATCATCATGCTTTTACTCATTGTTACCATCTTGCTTTATTCAATGCACTTTGATTATCATAATATACATAAAGGGCCTCTTATCTACCAAGCTCACTCGTATATCAGGTGATGGTGCTGAAGAGTCCAAGGATCAGCAGGGTGAGAATCAGTGGAACCTAGCAGATAATTTAATATCTAACAGTGCGGGGTCTGGTCTTACATCAGAGATCAGTCGCCAGAAATTGCAGAACATAGAGAGTTTGGTGCAGAAACTTAGACGACTTAACTCCACTCATGATGAAGCCAGCACAGATTATATAGCATCACTTTGTGAGAACACAAATCCAGACCACAGATACATCTCTGAGATCTTGTTAGCGTCTGGTCTTTTACTCAGAGACCTTGGCTCTGGCATGACAAGATTTCAGCTTCACTCCTCAGGTCACCCCATTAACCCTGAGCTATTCTTTGTCTTGGAGCAAACCAAGGCCAGCACTTTGCTTTCGGAAGATGAGTGTAGCCCTGGAAAGACCTCCCACTCAAAGCCAAACCCTGAAAGATTTCACAGGAAGCTCATATTTGATGCTGTTAATGAGATGATTTTCAAGAAGTTAGCATTGGCATTGCCCTCTTCTGAGCCACGGTTGAGAAGTCATAAACTAGCAAATAAAGCCCCCAGTGCACAAAAGCTTCTAAAAGAGTTGTGTTCAGAGATTGAAGAGCATCTTCAGTCCAAGAAATCAGAATGTTGCATAGAGGAAGAGGAGGATGGTCTGAAAGGCATTTTGTGGGATGATGTGATGCATCGGTCAGAAAGTTGGATAGATTTTGATAGTGAGGTTTCTGGTATAGTGTTAGATGTTGAGAGGTCAATATTCAAGGATTTAGTTGATGAAATTGTGATGGGTGAGGCAGCTGGTTTGTGCACCAAACCGGGTAGGCGCAGGCTGCTATCTAGAAAATAGCATCATCTTATAATTCTTCATTTTACCTTTTTTTTTTTTCTTCTTTCTTATTTTGATTTACATATATCTATAATTTTTTATATTAAAGAAAAATAAGTGATCAAGAACTGGAATGCTATGTGAGTTGGATTGTAAAGAATTTCTCTCTCAGATTTTGACATTATACATATTCATAAGAATTAATATATTTGCTGAATGTTTTTTTTTTTTTTGGGAATTTAGATTACTAAGCTTCTTTGTTGATATACGTGATTTAATTAATCAGTTTTGTACATTATTCACGTCTCCTTAAAAAAATCAATAAGAGAAATATAATTATGATTTTTATTTTATATGCAATTTCCTCCATAATTCTGTGTATGCTAACATTTATCACTCTATAATTCACAAAACAAGTAAATAAAAAAAAATCAGTGATTTAAATATATTTTCGGTAATATAACTAATTTATTATTATTATTATTTTTAAATTTATAAGATACAAAAAGATAACTTTTTTAAACACAAAAAAATAGAATCAAGTTTCTTCCCACCCTTAACGAATATCCTCAATTAGATTTTTTCTGTCAATACCTTCTTTTAACATTCGGCCTCCGTAGCATAGTGGTAGTGCGTTCGCTTCGTAAGCGAAAGGTCGCGAGTTCGATCCTCGCCGGGGGCTTTTCTTTTTCCCTATTTTTGCATGTTCTTGCTGAGCCTCGGTTTTGGGCCAGGTTATACAAATCTTCTTATATGGAACTAATGCACTCAGTAAACCCATTTCTTTAAATAAATTTCTCTTGCTTTCTTTAGAAAGAGTTCCACTTAAAAAGAAAAGCAATGGATTGGACCATTCTAAAAAAAGGAAAAGTTATCATATCATCTTAACTTTTTCATTCCTACCTAATTCAATTAAACATCTTTGATTATGCCCACAATCCAAACTTATGAGCTTATTAACTATAATCAATCACAAATTTTCTTAATCAACTGAAATGCAAGTACTATAATTTTCACAAACACACCCATTCTATAATTTTTTTTAATGTATAAAAAAGCTATAGTGATTGGGACAAGAAAAGGGTCACACTTGATGAGAAATAAAAATAAGAAATGGTCCCTTTACTAAATAAGCACACAGCAAAGGACCACAAATTCTATAAATCTCAGTAGTAGCTATCCACAAGCACGCCTAAACGGCCAAGCCATGCAAGATGACAGATTTAATTTCCAAGTGCGCAGGCGGAGGGAGGGACATAGTTATACACCCACTATTTCTATATTAATTTTTCCCTTAACTCGTTCAGTTTTATCCAACAAGCTACTTTTACATATATGTACACACACACACACACACGTAGAGGACCACCTTATACATATAAATCAACCTTTTCTTTGATGCCTGCCGCCTTTAAAATCCAACTTGCAATTTGTCCTTTATTTTTTTTTCTTGGATCTAGTGACTACTGCTGCTTCATTTCAGTCTTTTTCTTGCTGTAACTTATCTTCCTTTCTTTTTCATACACATACATATACATATTATATCACAAGAGAATTGCATATTGCATATTCCATCTCATCCTTTTCTGGGTATCGATTCTTCCACTTCCTTGCTTTCTTGCACTGCTGTTTCCCTGGAATTACCATCTATAACTATTGCTTATATATTTAAACTATTTTTTATGAAATTTATGGTCTCTTTTTGCATGAATGTGCACTGTGCGCATGATAGAGAGAGAGAGAGAGAGAGAGAGAAAGAGAGTTTATGAATTTCAGAAAGAACTGCAAGAGAAGTAGGGAAATCTACAGCATGTGGGTATGTTTCATCTGTACATACTGTAGTTAATGGAGATGATCATCATCTTATGCTATGATTCTCTTTGATCTTTAATTATAATATTTTTTTCTTGACATATATACAAGTGAAACTGGTTATATATGAAGATTAAGTTATGTTTTTATACTAGTTATTGTATCAGCACATTATCTGATATAAAAACATGTTGGATCAGAGTCCAACTGATAAAGCTAGGGTTTGTGATTGCTATTTGACATACATAAAGAGGGAAAGAGAAGCATATAAAACGAATGGATTAGCTTGTAGCTAACTAGGGACTTAATTACTCACATTGCCTCTCATACATTGCTTTTGTTTTCATATGAATATAATACTATTAATAAGTTCGTTTTTTGTTTTAATTTTTATATAAATTTTCAATTAATATATATTAATTCATTTCATGTGACAATAGAAACATGAAATTAACATAAAAAATTAAACACATATATTTTTGGGAATTATTTACTTCTGAGTTATTAATAAAATCTCTCCCAATTTCTAGGAGTCCTGTCTGATATATATATATATATATATTTCTATTAGATTAAGCATCATTTCTGATATATATGGATGCCTTCAAAGTCTCCATCACTTCATACACAGGATTTATAGTAAATCTTAGCATTAGAAGGTTTAATAATATAAGCACTCAAGAAACCTTACTGAAAAGAAATACAAACTAATAAAATATAGTAATTTAACGTTCATGCTGATTAAGCAAATTTATTATTAAGATGAAGCATATATATATATATATACATATTCAGAAAATCAACAATTGATATTATTCTCATTCAGCTACTCAACGAACTTAATTAAAACCCAAAAATGCAAAATGTATGAGATTGCCATATTACAAACTTTAGCTTGTCCACATCACAGTCTGCAAAACATGTTTATAATGTATGTAAAAGAAACTAACACAGGAGAATGTATCTTGTGTCTTACTTGTATTTTAAGGTAACAATTGATCATGGAGACCGGCATTGCTGATATTGCTTCCGTGATGAGGCCTTAATGGGATGAACTGAGACACCATTTTCAATTTTAGCGTATCAATATAGAGATAATAATGATATAGATTCCTATAATCTCTGCACAATAATTGTCCCTAGACCATGCTTACTGAGGTATATGTATAGTCTTCTTGGAATTATTGAAGTAGAGCCAAGGAGAGGCATTATGAATCTGGATTGTCTTCTTCATCAGGCTGCCTTACATTGTTATTTTGATGAGAATGAGCAAACCCAGGATTTACATTCAATGATAGATTCTTGGGAAAGCTTGTTCCACGAGAACTTGGCAGGATATGCTGTGAACCTGAGCTCAACAACTGAAAATGGTTGATTTCCCTTGACTCATTCTCTAAGGGGATGGTTGCATAAGGAGAACATTGTGGGAAGAGTGATGGCATTGTCGCAGGAGGACATAAAAAGAATTGAGAAGCAGAGGAGAAAGGTGATGTTGACGATGATGGCATTGAAACAGTATTATTATTGCTGTTGAGGGAAGTTTCTGCTTGGGGTTGAAATCCATGGGTTGGAAAATGATGAGATAAGGACAAATTTGAAGCATCCCAATGGTAGTAAGGGTTGAAGTGCAAGGGATTGTTTGGTAAGCCAGGTAAAGAAGAATGACTACTGCTGGTTAGAGGAAAGAACATTTGAGCCGAGGCTTGTTCAGTAGTATTGTAATTGCAAAACCCATCTTGATTTTCTTGTTCATTTGTTTTAATCCACTTTCCTTTTTCAGCAATTCTTCCAACTTCATTACTTCTACCTGATCTCAATGAAGCTTCAGCTGTCTCCCAATATTTTTCCACTGTCTCTTGGTGATTCTCTCCATCAAGACTGCTATTAATATTTATCCCTCGGGAGTAAAACCCTCCATCCTTATTGAATGCTGAATTAGCATCAAAAAAATTAGGAACAAGTGATGAATTTGGTTCATGAGAAAGTAGCATCTGCTGAGGATGGAATTGGCCAAATCCTTGGGGCATCACGAGAGGTGGAAGCTTATCAATATCACTTTTAGTGGCATCAATCAACCAGTCTATGACCTTACTAGGCTGACTCAGTCCAAGCCTATCTTGAAGATCATATAACTGAACAGCTGTGGGTACAGAAAGCCTGATTCGCCTATCCCTCAAACCCCTTACAGTGCAGACCTTGCTATGCCTATCTTTTCCTCCAAAAGAACGCGAGACTCGCACAATTCTTGGATTCCTAAATGCTGACCATTGTCTTGAAGAAGTAGATGGTGCAGCCTTGGTGAACTTGTTGTCATCGGCTGCACATCCCTCTTGCTTTGCTTGAAAATCATTTTCTCTTGAACCTCTAGTCATCTTATTGCATCTCTCATTATTGAGTTGCAAGGTCTAAGCTGAACCTGTAATTGCATACAAAGACTCCATCAGCTATCAGCTATTTTCCTCTTCTCTCTTCTCTTGCCTATAGCTCACTCGAATCGGATTTATAAAACAATATTTCATGTAATTCTTGTGAGAAGTTGACTCATAAAATCGATAAACAAGACAGATCATTATAGAAGGATAAAGGAAGATTTGTTTGCTTTTTGTTTACTTGAATTCCAACATGAGAAAGAAGTATCAAGTGATTGTTAGGGTTATAAGCTATGAATCTAAATGATCTAAAATCAAATAAACAGTTTGATTCAAGAAGATGAAAATTCAAGAAATAACAGGAAATAAACGGGAAAGGTTAGCATATTCGAGCTTTAACTTACATCAGGGAGAAAATATTAGGCTTCTTGAAACTGAAAGACTTTGCTTACCCCGGCTGATCTGAAGGAGGAACAGTAGCTGTAGATGAAGCCAGAAAAGGCAATTACATGAAGAAAGTCATACCCATGTCTTGTGTTTTCAATTTAAATGACCCTGTATATAGAGAAGGTCTAAAAGATCACATCAAATTCATTTGAAAATATATAGAGTACAACCCTTTGAAGAGATATTGAAAATTTTGGGAAAGAAATAGAGTTAAAGATGCCAGAATTTAACAGCAAGAAAATGATAAAAGAGAATAAAGCTATGATGCAATGGAGACCATATGTTGGCAGGACATGTTGATGGTTGACACGTCAACTAGGAGTTAGCAGCTAAAGAATTGATCAAATTGTTGATACCACAGACTGAACAATCACCTGCCTAATAATGAAGTATGGTTGGTCGTCTTCCTTGTTGTTCACATCTAAAGTTTTCAAAGGAGCCAAGGTGGATGCATGGTTAATTTTTCCACAGGGGACCATCCAACACATATTAGAAAAAGAGAGCTTATGCTTTATCGACATCTACAGGCTAGCTTTATAATGCATGCCTCCATGAATAAAAAGCTAAGTTTGTAACTCCACCCTTTACGCTTGTGTTGGAGAATGTGCTTCTTTTTACTGTTTCCTTGGACAATATTATCAATAAATCATCAAATTTCTAGTTATATTAAACATCTATATGTAATTATAAATATGAATATAACTTTGATAATTTCTCTTAGCGGTTGATTTATGTTAAGTAAATTTTATCTAAAAAATATCACTATGTAACATAGAAATATATAAAAATTGAAAATGGAGCATAGTGATATTTTTGTGATGAAACAATAATAGGTTATTACAAATAGTTCTAATCTCATGACTGGTAGAACTATAACAATTCAGAAGTTGTATCAGTTGAACAACAACAATTCAGTAGTTTCTCATTTGATGTAGATGCTGGTATGAAAGACCTGAACCAACCTCTAATTCAACCATCCATTGATTCTATATTGGTTAATAACTAGAAACATCAAAATAAGCAAGCTATAAACACAGAATAAAAGGGTAATTTCAAGCAAAAAACTATCTTGAAAATAGAATGTTGTATCTTGAAATCATAGTTTATGCCTGGAAAATTAGCTACATTAATGACACAGAGAAATTACTATGAAAGATGACACAAGCAAATTAAATTGCTAAACAAGTTATGAATTAGGTTATGAGGAGCTCAGTTAGATATATAGCTCATAGTCATGTGGGTTAGAAAGTTGCGGTGTATGCAACTGTAGTTTGATCAGCTGCACTAGATGATAGATATAGCTATATAGCTACACACCCTTGTAGATGAGGGACCAATGTAGGTTCTTTAAAGCATCTAGAAACAGTAGAATGAAGGACCACTCACACACAAACGCATATGGCAGTGAGATTTGTACAGCAGAAGTTCAACTTAATCGCCCAGAACCTGATTTTCTTAATCACTTCTATATATTAACAAATATGTGGATCGGAGCTTAGCTAATGAATGTTTTTTCTTGTTCATATGATGAAGATGATCCTTAGCAGTAGATGTTTTTGCTTTCTGATTCAACAGAGATAATGACAGGACTCATTAACTAACAGTTCAGTTTTCTTTGATGCTGACAAATAAAGGAGGAAAAATAAACCCTAACTGATAAAGAAGACTTCAGAAGTATGAGAAACCTGAGAAAAACACTGATTTTGTTTTAGGGTTACCTTAATAAACTAGAAAAATGGAACCTTTCCCAAAATAATTGAAGTCTAATGGAGTACTGAAGTTGCAGTTAATTTGCAGCAGTCAAAAGCTGAGCTCTACTTTATATCTTCATCTCATCGAAACAAGTTAAAAACCCTAACACTGTCTGAGCCCTTTTTACCCCCCACCCTCGAAATTAAACTTATTTTTGAACTTCAGCTTTTCAGGCCAATTCAAACCCTAATATATCTTGG
>CAOGCB010195737.1:0-10843 GCA_948266635.1 Cnidoscolus chayamansa | reverse complement strand
AATTCATCTTGGTTATCATGATATATAATGATTTCATATTGGTTGTGATAATATATGATAATTTCATATTGTTATGATGAAATATGATGATTTCAGGAAAGAAATCAATGCGTGTTGATACCCATGTTTATAATTATGTTTCGTATGTTAAGTGTGGGTGAGTGTGACTAACTGAGTTTATACTCAGCATTTATCCCTGATAAACGCAGGTGAAAGCAGCAAGAGATAGCCAGGAGAGCATTGAACTTGCTTGGAGAAGTTTTTAGAGGTATTAAACTCTGATGTAATAATTTGTAAAATATTTTTATTTTGGATTACAATCTTATGGATATTGTTTTGAAATGGATGTGGATACTTCAAAACGTTTTGTTTAAATGAAATTTGATATTTTAGAATATTTTGTTTAGAAAAATGCGAAAAATTTGTACATGATTTTACAGGTCTCTAATATATCTTATCTCTTACAGGATGAGTAATGGTTTCTGTAGAGGAAAGGAGAAATCATTAGTCATTCTGTGGAAGGCATGTCATGGGAAGATGTGACAGCGAGTGTATGGTGGGATCAATTGGTTCAAAATAGGAGGTGTTATGGGGAAAGACCAGTCCGCACTTGGGATGAGATAAAATCTGTCATGCAGAAAAGGTACATTCCTACTCATTATTATAGGGATTTACATAGAAAATTGCAGAGTTTGACACAAGGGTCTAGAAGTGTGGAGGATTATTATAAAGAGATGGAGATGGCCATGATTAGAGCTAAAGTGGAAGAGGATGACGAAGCTACAATGACTAGATTCATTGGTGGATTAAATAAGGAGATCGCTGACATTATTGATCTGCAGCATTATGTGGATATTGAAGAATTAATGTATAAGGTGATCAAGGTTGAAAAACAGTTGAAGGCAAGGAGTTCTTCAAGGTATAATTCAGCTTCAAGTTCTTCCAGATATAATTCAGTTTCCAACTCTTCATGGAATTCAAATTGGAAGAATAATAGACCATCACTGAAAGCTAAGGAGGAAGAAAAGGCTAAGGCCCCAGCATCTTATCTGAAAGGTAACAATGAAACCCAATTTATTTCTAGATTACGTGATATCAAGTGTTTCACGTGTCAGGGATTTGGGCATATTGCATCTTAGTGTCCAAACACTAAGGCGATAATCCTTTTGGAGGGTGGTGATATGGAGAGTGTGAGTTTAGGGGATGAAGATGACATGCCTCCATTGGAAGATTGTAGTGATGTGGATATGGAGGTTCCTGTGAAGGGAGAATTTCTTATTACAAGGTGGATTCTGAATACTCAACCTAAGAATAAGGGTGATAAGATACAGCGATAGCACATTTTTCATACCAGATGCCATGTGAATAACAAGGTGTGTAGTTTGATTATTGATAGTGGTAGCTGTACGAATATTGCTAATACATTATTGGTTGATAAATTGAGCCTAAAAACATTGAAGCATGGTCAGCCTTATAGATTGCAGTGGATGAGTGATTGTGAGGAGGTTAAGGTGACCAAGAGGGTATTGATTGTGATGTGGTACCTATGTAGGCTTGCCACATATTGTTGGGTCACCCTTGGCAGTTCGATAGAAAGGTCACCCATGATGGTTTTCACAATCGGTATTCCTTTATTCTAAACAATAAATAAGTGATATTGACACCTCTCAACCCTTGGGAGGCTAGTGAGGATCAGTTAAAGATTGCCAGAGAGTTCAGAGAGGGAGGGAAACAAAAGAGAGAAAAAGAAAAGATTAGTGAGATTGTGTCAGAGAGTGACAAAAATACACTTATGAGCTATGAGAGGAAAGAATTGGGGGGAAACACGAGTGCAATTGGTGAGGCAAGTGAGATGAAAAGAGCCTTGAAGGCCAAATGGCATTTATTTGTACTGAAGTACAAAGATATTTATTTTTCCACTGACCATCTTAACTCTTCTTTGCCTGCAATTTTTGTTTTTCTTTTGCAGAAATTCACTGAGACCTTTTCTTATGCTATCAAATGCAAGCAAGGGAAGAAAAATGCACAATATGCTCGACAAGCTAGCAAGGGTCATGTAAAGTTTGCTTTTCAACCTAGAGACTGGGCTTGGTTACATCTGAGGAAGGAAAGGATTGCTACACAGCGAAGGTCCAAATTACATCCTAGGGGAGACGATACTTTTCAAGTGTTGGAGCGCATCAACAACAATGCTTTCAAGCTAGATTTGCCAAATCAATATGGTAAGATAAGCTCTATTTTTAATGTTTCTGATTTTTCCTTATATGATGCAGGAGATTTGAGGATGAGTCTTTTCAAGGATAGGGGGGAATGATGGAGATCAGGAGACGTTCAACGTTTAAGAGACATCACGGACCAAGAGGTTGGAAGAAGAGGTGCAAGGTTCGATTATGGAGCTTCAAGAGCAAGAGTTGATTCAACACGACTTTAACACAAGTCCTAAGCCCAAGAATATCATATATCAAAATGGGGAAGAAGTGGAAGACATCAGTGTTGGAACAATAACATTCAAGAAAGGAAGGCCACCAATCACCAAGATAGGCTAGCCACAAAAGCTGCCAGCCTTGTAAAGAAGGTCGCCAACCTTCTTTCCTGCACCGCCATCTCTGAATTGAAGTCCAGCCTTGAATTTGAAGGCCGCCCATAAAGGCCGACAACCTTCTTTCCAAGGCCGTCGGCCTTCATGCCAACCTTTAATTGTTTACACTTTATTTTGTTTTTTACATTTTCAAAGCCGGTTGTATGTGTATTTAGGCTGCCAACTTATGCAATAGACATCTATAAATACTTATTTTGATAGATGAAATAGGGTTAGGTTATTTTTATGATATTTTTATTGAGAGATTGCTCTCTTTCCTTTGGTTCTTGCTAATAGAACTCTCTTAGATTTCTTCATCTAACTATTGGAGAAATCAACCTTGATAACTTAGGTTCTAATTTACAGGTTCGATTGAGGTCGGCTTACATATATTTCTGCAATTCAATTTCAATTCTAGCATTTAGAACCTTCATTGATCGTTGGGTCTTAGATTAATATCTAGGGTTCGCGTCACTACCAAAATTGGAAATAGACACCGAGGCATGCTAAAATCAAGTTTCGATTGTGGAAAGTGACTTTTGGCCACCGAAATTAGGGGCATATATGGACTCATGGTAGCCAAACCCTGCTGTCGAAAAGAAACTTTCGCCTCTATAAGGGGGACTTTAGGCCGCTGAAAGTGCCATTGAAAGTCATAAGTCCAGTAACTTAAACTTAAGTTGCAATGTATGTGTATATGCTATATGTTTATAGGAATGTTTTAAAGTATGTTCAAAGTCTATGTTATATTTATGAATATGGTAAGTCCAAGATGGCCGAAAGAAGCTTAATGGCACATATTAAAGTTTTCCGTAGTTCTAGGAAGATGGCTTGCCAACTGGAACTACTCAGGGATCTTGGTGACAATATTACCTAAGATGAAATGTTTAAAGATGTTGCATTACAAGTGCATGAAATATTTATTTTACATTATATTTTTTTTTGTATTTGCTCACTAAGCTATTCCAATAGCTTATCCGTTTTATGTTTTCCCATCCCATCTCATTTTTTACATGTATTCAGGACGTATCGGAGAACTCAAGATAGAATGGACATATCTCTATAATGTCATTGTGCCCTTGGATATTATATAACTACCTCTAGGATTGAACTTAAATGTTATTCCTTAAAAATTATGAATGTTTTTAAGTTTATATTAGATCTCATAATTCATGTTGTCTAAATAATGTGAGTTGAACATTAGATATTAGATTTGGGCACTTATATAGAAGTTATGCTATGTTGTTATAGGTTTTACATGTTTGCCTATAATTTTTTAGGAATTTAATTATTCCTTTTATGTTTTTAGGTGCCTTAATTTAATTTAATGTATGATATATTTATATTTATGGTAAAGTAAATGCATGGAAAATGGAATATGAATGAAATTTTAATGAAAATGTTGCGATAATGAATGTTAAAATGTTAATGGAATGTAATGTAAGGGTTGTTAATGTTTCAGTCACCTTCAGGTGGTCGGAATCCTAACACTGATAGCAGGTCGGGAAGCTGGGTTGTTAAAGATTAGTATCAGAGCTCTAGTTTACACATGATCAGACTTAGAACATAGAAGTAAAATGTTATAGAATGTCATGGGGCAAATGTCATAAGGAGTACATGTCTATTAGGGAGTCATGTCAAATGTCATGATTATTATGATGTATATGCTAGGTATATGATGACGTGTATATTATGCATATGAATGTTTAATTATGTGAATTGCTATGTAAGTTCTGGTGGTGACACATGAACTATATCTATGTATTGACATGTTTGGTTTCTTTATAGAAGCTAATAATGAAAGGATTCCATAGGCTTATAGGACAATTAGGAGCTCCATCTGATAGTGAGGGAAGGGAGACACTAGGAGGCTCTAGGAGATCTTTTGACATGGAGAGGATAAGAATAGAGCCTATTAGGATGTCCGAAGGAAATATTCTATATACAGAGTCCAACAGAAGAGATGGAAACTTGGGGATGTAAATGAGAGTACGAGGAATGGGAGATTTTGAAAGAGGGTTTAGTATTACAATAGTGATGATGTATGCACCCCCACCACTAGGGCATGTTTGAAAAGGGTCATGGATATCATTCGAGTGAAATTGTGAGATATCAAGGCCAGTCTCTTTATCCTCCATATTTGTCATGTTCTTCCTTAACCCCATTATATTTGCTAGATCCTATGTACCTTTCACATCAGGGATACTTAAGGGATGAAATAGTATCAAAAAATCCAACTTCACCAACCCAACCTGTTTTACCTATCCCGGTAGCACCAATTCTTGAAGCTCAGTTGGTTAGGAAAGCTGAGAGAAAAGGTAAAACCCCACAAAAGTCTAAAAAGAGTAAGTTTTGGAAAAAAAAATTAAAAGCTATGTTGGGGATGAGTGGTGATTCTATTTCTAGTTCAATTAAACTGCTATGTGCTAGATGTGGGAAACTGCATAAGGGTCCTTATCGATACGGGACCAAAGTTTGTTATCAATGTGGAAATGAGGGACATATGGTTAGAAAGTGTTCCACTATAGTAAGTGTAATAGCAGCACAATAAACAACATTGGGTAGAGAGACCCAACCAATTTCCAGATCCACCTCATTGTCAAACTCACAGAGTAAAGGCCAAAATAGGGGTTGTCAAGAAGATTTCTCGATGGGAGCACTAAGAGAAAGCTCTACTAAACTAACACACACTGTTACCATAACCTCGCAAGGGGATGACTTCTTCAACACGATGATGTCAAGTAACATTTTCATTAATTGTTTATGTATGTGAATGTATATATGTAGATGTCAAGTAACATTTTCATTAATTGTTAATGTATGTGAATGTATATATGTAAATTGATAGACCTAAGAATACTCATTCCTTTACCCATATAGGATGTTAGGCAGTGCAGGTCACTGAGGAGTTAGTGGAACTAAAAAAAGGCAAGTGATGTTGATAGAGATGACTATAAATGTCATCTTTTAGAAGGACCAGAGAAGTATGGCATAGGACATATATTAAGGTAAATGTCTATAAGCTGTTAGGAAAGGGTTTCAAGGGTCTACAATTTATATAAATTAGGTAGAATGAAATTTTAAATAGTCACGTAAGTGCCGATAGTGTGAGAGAGTCCTAAAGTGTTTCTTGAGGACTTTACAGGATGATGACCAAACAGGGAAATAGAGATTGAGGTGAAATTGTTATTAGGTGTCGAGCCTATATCTATTTTGCCTAATAGAAAGGTACCTATAGAGTTAATTAAATTGATGGTGTCGATATGAGATCATAAGATAAGATTTTCAATAGACTTAGTACATCACCATGGGGTACACCAATGCTGCTTGTAAGAAGAAAAAAGAAACAAAGAGATTATGTATGGATTACAAACAGTTGTATAAAGTGACAGTAAGAAACAAATACCCCTTACATGGATTGATGATTTATTTGATCAATTGGTAAGAGCAACTTGCTTCTCCTAAATAGACGTGAGATCGACTATCATCAATTATAGATCAAGGAAGGTGATATCAAAGACTGCATTTTGAATGAGGTATGGGCGCTAAGAGTTCCTTGTAATGTCGTTTGGGTTAACAAACGCTCCTGCTGCATTCATGGATCTCATGAATCAAGTTTTCATACTATTCCTGAATCACTTTATGATAATCTTCATTAACGATATCTAAGTGTATTCCAGAAATATAGAGGAGCATGCCCAACATTTCAGAATGATTCTTCAGACACTAAAAGAGCATTAGCTGTATGAAAAGTTCTCAAAGGGTGAGTTTTGGTTTAGTAGTATATATTTCTTAGACCACGTGGTGTCAGAACATGTCATTGAGTGGACCCTAAAAAAGTAGAAGCGATAGAAGACTGACCTACACCTACCATAGTTACAAAGATTAGAAGTTTCTTGGGCTTGGTTGGCTACTACAAGAGATTTGTACATGATTTCTCTAATATTGCTACTCCAATGGCCCGATTGACACAGAAGAACTAGAGCTTTATTACGTTTGATGCATGTGAGGAGAGTTTTCAGAAATTGAAGAGGATGTTGACCATGACAACAGTGTTAGCTTTGCTGAAGACAGAGAAAGGGAATACTTCACTATATACTATGATGCGTCCAAAGTTGGTTTAAGGTGTGTTCTAATGTAGAACGAAAAAGTGATATAGTATGCATCGAGACAACTGAAGAAGCATAAGAGGAACTACCCGACTCATGATCTGGAAATGGCTGTAGTGATATTTGCCTTGAAGATGTGGAGACATTATTTGTATGGGGCTAGTTGTGAGATCTTCACAGATCACAAGATTCTCCAATACATTCTGACTCAAAAGGAGCTAAATTTAGATAGAGACGATGGGTTAAGTTGCTTAGTGATTACGATTGTAGAATACATTACCATCTAAGCAAAGCTAATGTAGTTGTTGATGCCCTTTGTTGGAAATTATAGAATAGCTTATCTCACATCACTATAATAGGACAATGAGTTTTTCAAACTTATCGGTGAAGGGCTTCGATTGGAGATAGTAGAGAATGGTGACATAGTGGCACAGATGAGGGTGACTCTAGTGTTTCTTGAGCAGGTGGCCAGAAATAGCATGAAGACCCAAACTCAATTAGAATTGCAAGGACAATACATAATGGGGAGACAGACGAGTTCAGGTTTGATAGCCATGGTAAAGTTGCAGTATTAGAAGCTAGTAGGGATGCTGAATCCATTACTAATTCCAGAGTGGAAGTGGGAGCACATCTCTATGGATTTTTTATGGGGCTACCGATAAGCTCCAACAGGTGTGACTCTAAATGGGTTATAGTGGACAGACTCATGAAGTCCGTGCACTTCCTACCAGTAAGGATTGAATATTTTGTAAATAGATTGGCAGAAATACATATAGAGGAGATCATCTGTAATAGCCCGCCTTCCCGGACCGCTATCGGTGTTAGAATTTCGACCAGCCAAAGGGGACCGAAACCCTAACAAGCTGTAAACATTAACATTACATAGACATAAACATACATGAACATATAATCTCATGCATAATAAAGAATTTTGGTATAACATTAACATAAGGAATACTTAAATTCCTATTACAGGTGTTTTACGTTATACTTGTACACATAAATATAGTGGACATAAAAATAAGTATCACAATCTTAACATAAACATTTAAAGTAACACATGAGATTATAAAACATATTCTTTGACATTTACATATCCTAGGGGCAAACAACATAATCACCATTGGGACATGTGCACTTTACCATGTTACTTCTGTTCTTCCTACAAAACCTATGAAAAACAAAATGAGGAGAATGGATGGGCAAGGGATACAAAAGAGGTAAGCTATTTGAAGATCCTAGTAAAAAGATATAGAAAAAAAATCCATAAAACATTCATTTTCGTGATCGTGTAATGCATCACCTTCAAATATTTCACATAAAGTAATATTATCACCAGAAATCCCTAGGTCAGTTCTATTGGTAAGCCATCTTCTTAGAACCACCAGAATACCTTTTAGGCTAGCTACTTCCCTCAGGTACTCATATGCGCCACAACAGCTCCTTTCGGCTAGTTATAGACTTACCACATATATAACACAACATATGGATCCTAAGAAAAAATCCTAAAGTCTCAATGTGTTACATCCGAGGGACATACCAAAGGAATTTCCAAGGGATCTCTCCGTGGGATATAACATAAACATGGGAGACTTCTAGATCACTCAACATTACCAGAAATATATCACGAATAATGCAATGCAACATATATCATTTATCTAATGCAGCAACCTAGGCATTATGATGTGTGAGCATGCTAAAAACATCAATTTACATTTTCTATATCATAAAACAGTTTATATCCACTCACCTGTAGACTGACGTGTTGACGAATCCCTAGTTCGTTACTGATGTCCCCGAATTCTGGGGTCCGATCCTGTATTTTAGAATTTAGATTAGATACTCAACATAGACGTGAAAATATACTTAAAACATCCCTTTAAACCCCATAAAACATCACATAAAATTAACATACTTAATCCAAGCAATTTGGGTTAGAAATTGTTGTACAGAGGACTTTCGATGGCAGGTTCGGTGGCCAAAGGTCCCCTTACAGAGACGAAAGTCTCACTTGCGGCAGCAGGTTCGGCTGCTATAAGTCCTCTATGCTGCTTGGTTCGGTAGCTGAATGTCCAACCTTCGATTGCCGAAACTGGACTTCCCTTCCTTTCTTGAGTTACTTCCCAGTTTCGGCTGCCTAAACCCCCTTTAGGCCACTGAACCTGGGTTTTGGTAGTGGTCAAAACCTGGGTTCCATCACTTTTAACATGCCTAAAACCTGCCAATTACCACTCAAAACATTTCTAAACATTTAACAACATCATTGCAACTCAGCTAACATCATTTTCATCAACATGCATCCATTATTTCATCAATTTCATGCATTTTCATTAATTTCCCTTAAACTTAACACTTTGATTTCTTCTATCCTTTAGCATGCATTTCATTCTAACATTTCTAACATGTATTCTAACATCATTTAACACATTCAAATGTGCATAATTGCATCTTGTGTTCATCATTTGGTCACTTTGACCATTTTGCTATAAATTCTTCCTTTTAACCTAATTTCACTTGCATGCTTCATTGATTCCTTTTAATCCTCATTTAGAGCATTAACTAACCTGGTTTGAGGCTCTTGAACTAGTTGGTAGCTCGAATTCAAGCTCCTCCTAGTCTTTTTCTTCTCCCTTTGTGTTTCTTTTAGTTCTTCCCTTTTTCTTCGTTACTCCTTTCTTGGTTCTTACTTGAATTTCTCTTAGATTTTCTAGAAAGTGTTTCTATGAGAGTTGAGGGAAAGATTGGAACATAACAAAGTTTGCCAAAAACTTTGGTTTGGCCAGCTACCTCCACTATTTATAGTGGAGGTGGCGGCTGAACCTAACCTTTCAGGTTTGCCCTAACCAAACTTCACTTTAGTTCCTCAACTCTTCCACAACTCTTCTATTCGTTCATTTTAGTCCTCACAGTTTATATTTTAGTTCTTTAACTTTTATAACTTTGCTTTTTTATCCCCGAACACTATTTCGGTATGATTTGTGAATATTCCATGAATATTCCAGTCGAAAATTTAGAATTCAACGTCGAAAATGTGTCTGGTATTACATACTTCCCCCCTTTAAGGACATTCATCCTCGAATGTTCAACATACATACATATAACATGAAACATACATAGCACATAACATTGATCATAACATTACACCATATATACATAACATAACGTTTTACATTGTTTTCATTACATAATAAGGGAAATACTCTCTCTATTTTTAACTTTCAATGATGAAACAAGTGGAGATATTGCTGAACCATGGATTCCCTAGTTTCCCAAGTATATTCCTCAACATTATGGTGATTCCATTGTACTTTAACCATAGGTATCTCCTTGTTTCGTATTTTCTTGATATGTGTGTCCAGAATCCTAACAGGTTGCTCTACATACGTGAGATTCTCCACGATCTCAAACTCTAACTCTTTGAGTACCTTGCTAGGATCCGAAACGTGCTTTCTTAGCATAGACATCTGGAAAATGAGATGAATCCTCTCCATGGAAGAAGGTAAATCTAGTATGTAGGTAACATCACTTAATTTTTGTACTATCTTGCAGGGTCTGATGTACCTAGGAGCCAACTCACACTTCTTTCCAAAATGAACTACCCCTTTCATAGGAGATACTTTTAGTAACACCATATATCACATACACATATTAGGGCCTAAAAGATTAGGTGCCTAAAAAAAGAAGATAAAAAAATAATAATAAAGAAAAAAAAGAGAAAAGAAATAAAAAAAATAAAGTAATAAATAATAAAAAAAGATAAAAAGATAAAAAAGAAAAATATAAAATAAAAAATAAAGATAAAAAATAAATAAATAAATAAATATATATATATATATATATATATATATATATAAAAAAAAAAAAAGAAAAAAAAATAGAAAAGTCAAGCGGTGCACAGGCACCGCATGACATTGAAGATATATATATATATATATATATAAAATAAATAAATAAAAAGAAAAAGAAACTTCACGCGGTGCCTCTGGCACCGCCTGACTCTTTCAATATATGTATATGAATATATAAAAAAAAAAAACAAAACAAACAAAGTAAAAGAAAAGAGAGAAGGATAACGAGAGAGGGATCGGGAAACAGAGAGAGAGGCCAGCGAAGGAGAAAGGAGAAAGAAGCAGGGGAAAGAAGAAGAGGAAGAAGG
>CAOGCB010195695.1:0-25219 GCA_948266635.1 Cnidoscolus chayamansa | reverse complement strand
TCAAGTGGGGGATTCGTACAAATTGAAACCTGGACCATCGGAAGTGCGTTTGGCCACTTGATTAGGCCGATAGAAAGATTAACAGTACAGGAATGGGACCGTCCAATCAAATGGACGTTTTCATTGCCACTTTCTTACGATATATCAATCACCGTCCATGATCTATACACTAAACCCACCACAGACGGATGGCTTTGAATTTCCAATCTTCCTTTGATAGTATTTTTGTTTAACTAGATTTATATAATTGCTAGAATATTTTATAATAACATATTGATAAACGAGTTATGGTTTAATAAAGATTTATTTTTTTTTTAAAAAAAAAGTGACAAGGCTATTTAAAGATAAATGATTACAACGTTACTTTTTGAAAATAAATAAATAAATTTATCAAAAGACGCCTGCAAAGTATGATTAAGGATAAAAAGCAACAAAAACCAAATCATTAAAAAAAAGATTACAGCCAGCTACAAACAGGAAGCACACAAATACAAATAGCATCAAAAGAAACAGGCTCCAGTCCAAAACAATACTCGAGAAACTGAATTTCATAGGAGGGGAGGTTAGTGAGTGAGCTTGAAATAGAGGATCACCAGGATGGCCAAGACAAGTGCTGCAATTATCGAGCCAATTATCCATTTGTTCCTGTTCATCCTCCTTGTCATGGCTGTCAATATCTTCTTGCTTCTGCCAATATTGTCATCCACCCCTTGAAGCTGGAAACATAAGGAGTGAACTTAACAAATAGTCAGGACCTTGAAAGGTCGTCGGAAATTATGAGCTCAAAACATTCATCAGCAGGGCAATAAACTACGATATCAGAACTACCCAATAACTGAAATACAGGAAGGGGAAAACCGTACTGCAGTGTGAGCATGTAGGAGAGCCTGGCGTTGTTGATGCAAATCTTGAAGTATTGATACACCGAGTTCTTCTGTTTCCAACATTGTTCTTCTGCTCTCCTTAATTCTATCAGTAGACTGATTCAGTCTCTCTGTTGACATCATTAGTCTCCCTCTTTGATCAGCAGAGACCTATCACATCATTCACAAATGCCCCGAGAAAAGCACCACAACAGAAAGAAGACAATTGATTATTCACAACATCATTTTTTCCAACTCAACCTCTAAACTAGAGGATTTCCTAATTTGTGATACTTCATTCTCCAATGAATGTTTATACAAGACATTCACCAGTTGAAGGAAATCTCAATATAAGCACATGTTGTTCAATAAATGACAGTCTTAGGGGGGAAATGGAAACCAAATGCGTAGCAAAGGGCAGTATCAATATGATCAACATCGGGTTTCATTGCTTCAAAAGAACAAAAAAGTGTAGCCTTTTAAAAGCACAAATGCCAAAGAAAATGTTGCTAATGCTTGCAAGAAAGATATTGGAGACTTATTTTCATCAATGAGTCAAAAGATTTGATCAATCCAGCCGTAGGCCTTCCCCTCGTGAGCTTGTTAAAGGAAAATCTCACACACTCAGCAATGTTTTCCAGAGATTTCATGGATGTCTCAAGGCCACTTAAGCATAGTTTATCAGCCTTTTATATCAATTATTACTATTTCTACCATATAACATAGTAGGTTCCATAGCCTTCCGGCGACCTTTTCTAATTACATAGCTTCATTTTGATCATATAGTAGTTTATAGACATTTTTGTTATAAAAAGCACAAGAACCTAGGCACATACTTGATCTCACAAACACCACATATATAAGAAAACCAAAACACAAAATTCTATGCTATTCAGCTGCAAAGCCTACATTCATGAACAAGGCACAAGCAAAAATTCCACTATGATAAAAACCCAAACTTATTCAAATTCTCACACTAGTTTACTATATTTATAGTGGTCCTTGCCCAAATCCCACAATTGAGCTCAGGTCATAATTTGGGACCATGAACATGTCCAAGATTCAAGCCACATCATAACATAAACATATTTGTTGCTTTCACACTCTACAATAGTAAAACACATTTTCCGTGTAAGATTTGTACAGACACCAAATGATAAGGAAATGTTCAGAGCTGACTAAAGAAAACCATCTACTAGCAGCCTAGGAATGCATCTAATGAGTTTTTTTTTTCAATTTTTTTTGGTTGATTGGCCACCAAAACCTCACATCCATGGAGAAATTTTGAATTAATAAGAAATTAAAACTGAGAATCTAAAGCGCAATTTATTTCTTGAAACAGTGAGGGGAAATTTTACTGTGGTGCTTAAAAACAGCTGTTTCATTCCTAGGCACTAACAAATTCCAGCATGAAGCATCTCTATTCCTTCTTTCTTTTCAAGTAAAACCAAAGGTCAATATAACTTAATAAAATTTTGAAAAATATAAGCATAGGTTATAGGTCACAGGAATTTGAAACACGGTTTGGCTGTTGACAAGGAGAACGTAGTTGGCACTGGAAAGGCTAACTTCCTTGTCCATAGGAAGCATTAAACTTACTAGTTAAACTTCATGCCGAAAATTGATTTGGATATATTTGATATTTGGTTGTAACTTAAAATTGTAAACTCCAAACCTATGATCGAGATGAGAATTACAGGCATGCATACCACTATTGCATCTGCCTTTCCTGAATCCAACAACTCATCCCGGGCAGCATGATTGACATTAACGGATGTTATTCTTTTCACTTCATTCTTCAAATTGTTCAGATCAGTCTTGTACTCTCTTAACTTAGCAAGAAGCGTTCCCTTTATATTAGGAGGAAAACTCCTTGCCTCAAGGTCCATCTTCCTAATCTGGAGAGATTTGGGTGAGATCCACAGTAAATTGAAGAATAAAAATCAAAATGCAATAGGCAAAGATGACATTACTAGGGTGTCAGCTTCATCCAACCCAGCCTTTATGTCAGAAACTTTCTGCTTCTTCAGCTCTGCAAAAAATGAATGCATGAGAGCATCACTGGTCAAAAACTAGTATAACAAAACAATTTGAACACATCATACAAATTTTCTGACCTAGGTTTAATGATGACAAGGATCATAACTGTAAATGCTAACTAAACATCACCTAGAAGAAATTTAGATCACTAAGCTTATATTTTAATAACATAAGAATTTAAGAAACATGGTAGAAGTGGCGCAGATTTCAGCAAGCATGCAACAGATGTAGACACAAAAAAATAGCAGTGATCTGTGAGATTCTCTCACCTTCTTGCTGAACAGTTTTTCCTATACATATATCTTCTATATTTTTCAATTTGTTAAATCTGAGCACTTTGAGTTTTAAATTTTTAAGGAAATAGAGCATTAATCAGGATTAAGTTGGTTGGTAAATGATGAACACTTGCAACTACTATTAGTATGAAAGCATAGCTTACCTAAAATTACCCAGTAATTGTAACTACTACGATTCATTTACTATTGGGAATAAATAAATTCAGCTAAAATATCATGCAAAGGCAAATTTGAACTAAAATCTAAAAAATTCAAATCCTTAGCTTTCAAATTCTCAATTATTTTGCAACATTATAGAATGTATGCATGCAAATTCATGAACATAAAATATGCATAAAAGCACTTTATCAATGTCAGTTCGATGCATATGAATATGTTCCTGCAGTTGTTTAACACTTGCTTTTGTCTCATAAATGAAATGATTTACATAGATAAATAAATGAAGTTAACTATGAGTTAGATACTTTCATGTTGGGGTAGAAGTTCAGAGTTGCAACTTCAAGTCCACACACGGATGTAAAAGTGAGATACATATTCATATAAAAAAAATAAAAAAGTTTATTCAATTATCCCTACATTGAAATAGATTGGCAACTGTTCTAGTGTTAATTTGGAGTTGAACAATGGACTAATTTATCCTGGTCGTATTTATCACAATCTGTCCTCATTTACTCCCTGCTTTCTTTCGCAAGTAATATGTTACCAGTCCAACCAAATCTCATCGGTGCATAAATAAACCAAATTCCTGAATATCATAGGAGTCAATGTTTATAACTAAGATCATAATTTCCAATCTAAAGGCGTAAGCAATTCACAAACTAATAGTGTTACAGATTTAAGAAAAAAATAAAATATTCAGGAAAAAGAGGTCCTGTTTGTTTGGTTTTACCTCCTTCAAGGACACTGGCTGACGTGCATTTCCGTGACAAATTAGCAGAAAGATCGCAGTATTGGCGCTCATATCCGTCGAACACCTGACTCATCAGTCTCTTCCTCAGCCTTTCCAATCAAGCAGAGAAAGATCAAAGTCATTAACAGATGCCTAAATTGGATTCAATTCTCCAAATAGAAAATATATCAACTTCCAATGAGAAATTTCTGGATACGAATACAGATACATTGCTCAGTTTATGAATCTAGGAGCACACATTCACATAATGAATTGAGTAATTTCTACTCTACCAGAAAGCGATCCGATGGCTTAATATATTCCCGTTGAAGGAGCACGGGATTGGCCGGCGAATGATCAGAGAAGATGTCTGGCAAGGTGAGAAATAGAAATACAAAGAACCAGTGATATATTAGGATTGCATATTTGCTTTAGTCCGCGGAGTTGGCAATTTTTGCGCGAAACTGTCGCGGACATTCTGCACTTCCAATTATGCCCTTGTCTAAATTCTTCTTTTTGGCACGTGCGCTTGGATGATTCTCCTTGCCCTTTCTAATTCTCCCGAGCGACCGAGTACCAAATATTTTCTTTCTTCTTTCCTTCTTCTTTCCTTCTTCTTCAGTTCTAGGACTCAAGTTTATGCTGGTGAAGTTATGACAAGCTGTTGGAAGATTGCATGTAGAGCTTGAATATAGAGGAAGTGAATTTTTCTAATTATTACTTGAATCATACACCAGATGTTCGATGAAATTCCTAAAAGAAAGATTCGATGGTTATTCGGGTAAGAAGAGTAGGCTTTCTCTAGTCTAAGTATGCATGCCAACAAACCTAAGCATCTTTTATGTTGTATGTACTCCACAGTTTCGCAAAATAAATTGCCTCTTGAGCTGCAAGATATGTGCAAAGTTATTTCCAGCTATATTGGTAGTTTAGACGATTTGGAATCTCGTTTAAATGGATTTGGAGTTTGTTTGACATCACCTCTTGTTACTCAAATCATGGATTCTTGCAAACACGAGGCACCCACTAGAAGACTCTTGAGATTTTTTCTCTGGACGAATAAAAGACTGGGTTCTGAAATGAAAAATGAAGATTATAATCATGCAATTCGAGTTTTGGCAGAGAAGAAGGATCATACAGCGATGCAGATTTTAGTTTCGGATTTAAGGAAGGAAGGTCGTGTTATGGAGACACAAACTTTTGGTCTTATAGCTGAGACGTTGGTTAAAATAGGTAGAGAAGATGAGGCGTTGGGTATATTCAAGAACTTGGACAAGTTCAAGTGCCCTCGAGATAGTGAAACTGTCACTGCCATTGTTAGTGCTCTTTGTGCTAAAGGTCATGCGAAGAAAGCATATGGGGTGGTTTGGCATCACAAAGATTTGTTATCAGAGGTAAAGCCTTGCATTTATAGGAGTCTTTTGTATGGGTGGTCAATGCAGGAGAATGTGAAGGAAGCACGAAAGGTTATCAAAGAGATGAAAGGGGATGAGATAATGCCTGATTTGTTTTGTTATAATACATTTCTCAGGTGCCTCTGTGAGAGAAATCTCAAACGCAATCCTTCAGGACTTGTGCCTGAAGCTTTGAATGTGATGATGGAAATGAGATCTTACAGGATAGAACCAAACTCAATTAGTTATAATATTTTGCTCTCTTGTCTTGGAAGGGCAAGAAGAGTGCAGGAATCTTGTAGGATGCTTGAGCTAATGAAAAAAACAAATTGTGCTCCTGATTGGGTTAGCTATTTTCTTGTTGTAAAAGTATTATATTTGACTGGGAGATTTGGTAAAGGGATTAAGATAGTGGATGAGATGATTGCAGCGGGCTTGGTCCCAGATCATAAATTTTACTATGACTTGATTGGTATTCTTTGTGGAGTTGAGAGGGTGAATTTTGCTCTCGAGTTGTTTGAGAGAATGAAAAGAAGCACTATGGGTGGTTGCGGCCCAGTATATGATGTTCTGATACCTAAGCTTTGTACTGAGGGGAACTTCGTGAAGGGTAAAGAGCTATGGGATGAGGCCATGGCCATGGATGTCACTCTTCGCTGCTCAAGTGATGTACTGGATCCATCAGTCACCAAGATTTTCAAGCCTACAAGGAAGGTGGAGGAAGAGGTCAGGCTTCAGAATTGCATCACAGCCAACATTCAGAGGACTCGAGCACACGTTATCAACACTAGGAGAAAGGTAAAAAGTAGAATGGAAAATAAGGAGAAAAAGAAGAAATCTGCTTCAAGATAACGGGAAACTTATAATGCTTTATTCCAGTTTCAATACACTATATTCATGTTCTTAGCTTCGGCCATTAGTGGAGTAAATTATCTTTCTACGTCATTCTTAGAGTAATTTCATAATACATGTAAATGCATGCACTTAGCAGTCCGTTAAAATTTCAGACGGAGCTGGCTCATTGTCCCTATTCATTCACTTAACTGGTTTATTTTTCCATCTGGCAATTCAAATGATGCTTCTCAGTATTATAAAATTTAGCATGAATATTGATGCAGAATTGGTCTAAGAATAGTTGAATGGCGAAAATTTATTTAGATAACCAGCCCCAAATAGTTTGAGATAAAGGCTTGGTTGTTATTACTGTTTGTCCCCTCCTACTTGCAACAGTATTTCATGTTTATCCAAAAGGATTGATGCCTGAAGCCATATGAGTGGCTGAAGGGTTTTCTTTTAGGACCTACTTTTGAGGGTTCTATTTTGATCTTTGATTTGCTACAGCTGACTGGTTACTCAGACTCGTATGAAGTTACGGTTGCACTAGACCACCGATTTTCTTTATAATTGGAGAAAACAATTTCTCCTTATACAAACATAATGGTCATTATTAGTTCTGTGCTTGCCTTTGCCTCTTTTTTTTTTTTTTTTTTTTTTTTTTTTTTTTTTGTTTCTTTCCGCAGTTTATTCCATACCTGCTCCAGAGTTCAGACATCGAACCTTTTGAAGGCCTAAAATCTTGTTTGCCATAGCTGGTGAAACAAGACAGGAGTGCGTAGATACAGAAGCTAACAATGGATAAAGAATCGTACAACTTTTTTTGTTACGACAAAAGCAAAGGTGTGTTGATATTTAGTTCAGCAATAAAAAAAAATTACTTGGTTTAGCAACATCAAGAAACAGAACCATGTGATCTGATTTGTAGGAAGAGAACAATATTGGAAATAAGGAATAGCCTAGGGATTGATGGAGTTAAATTTCTCAGCTACCCGGTACCCACTTAGCCTCATCTCTGTTGCTTACATTTGCCCCTCGTCTCGCTTATGTTTGTGTGCATATGTAAACTGCGGTCCTCATGGTTGGCATTTGGCAAGAAGGTCCATGCCCTAATATTTGGACACTACATTGTGCTAGAAATGCTCTTCCATCATATTTGTTAGTTACTTTATATGAACAAGACTTGATTGCTGAAGTTGTCTTAAATTAGTTTTGGGTTCAATAGATTTCTCTGATTTGATGGTTAGATGCTATGAGTCATGAAATTTAATGTAGCTTGAAGTGCTATTGGATCCTCCCTCCCATCAACAAAATTCCCCCTTTCCACTAACTAATAATATATTGTAATGAGAAGTCTTTTAACCGCACAAGTAAGCTAATGTTTAATCACATCCATAATTTTCCAGCTAATCGTCATAATTAGTATATGATGTTTATTGATTCTTGGGTGCATTTGTTTTTGTCTATTTAATCCGAGGCCTTGCTTTTTTTCTTGGAAGTGGCTTCCACGTCTACATTAATTATCATCCATCTTTCTTCATTGTCATGATTATTTGACCATATAAACCTAACCGACGTCTTCTAATGACCAAGATGTAGATTTATATATGTCTATGCACTACTAACATAATGTGAACTTTCTCATTTCGTAAATTACTTTTATTAATTGAGACTTGCGTGGGAGCTACAAATAGTTAGGCTTAACAACTTTGAATGCAGTGCGATTATATTATATGATTCAGATATATAATACATGATATAAAATTCAAAATCATTGCAGAAATAAAGTAACGATTATGAAATTGGGACTTGTAATTGTAGAAGTTAGTCTAAATCACGAGGAACGTAGAAGCAGAGAGGCTCAAACATTATTGGATGATTATGATGAATCAATCAGAAGGGGGCAATTACAATCAATAAGAGAGCACATGGCACATGGTTATGAGATGAGATACATAATGGAGGATGGGATCAATACATCATAATCCCATGGGACCAGACCAGACCAGACCAGACATGCAACCCTTCATGACTTGTTGCACATGTTAATGTTAGCCTTAATTAGCATTTGTTCGGAGAGTGGTATGGTTTACATTAGCCTTTTATTTTATTTTTATTTTTATTTTTATTTTTTTTGGGGGGTCAGAGGAAACGACGGAGCACTTTCGTAGTAGGATCTTTCTTCGGGAACAACATTTACTTAGCTGTGAATCACAAATGACAGGCCCGCAGACACCGGAGGAGAGCCATTCACACTTGTCTGAAAATTCTTAGAATCCCCATTTTTATAAATTATGAAATCACCCCATTTATATAATTTGTATTAAAATTCCACACAGTGTGTGATATGATTCACTATTATTTTAATATTTTATTAATTACTTATTAGACTGATGTATTTTATTAATTACTTATTAGACTGATGTTTTTATTAATAATTATGAAATAATCGTTTAAAATCATATTACAAGATTTGTTCGATTTGCTATCTATGAAATCTCCTTTTTTTTTTTCCTTTTTTATACGAGTTTATTGTATTATGAGTAGATTGAATGCAGCAGTCATTTTGCATGGGGATAATGAATAATTTTTTCTCATATTTTTCCCAAAAATTATTTTATATTTTATATTTTATAATTTATTTCATTTTGTTCATTTTTAAATTATAAATAATTTAATTAAAAATAAAATATAATTTAATTAAAAATGTTTATATTATGAAACCGAGTTAAAAATTATGATAAAAAAGAAAATGAAATATAACCGCGTAGAGAAGCAGCACATGGACATATATAGTCCCGGGCCAGCTCCTGATTTGAACTCTCCCATGGTCACCACCGCCACCAAACCATGACCATCGCGTCCGACATCAACACCACCGTCACCGCCGGCTAGGGTTTTAAATTATTCCTCAAACGGCTAAGAGAATGCATAACTTTATATTATTGTATTAGATGCATTCCAGATCCACAAGCTAAAAAATTATTCACACAAAGAGAGAGAATTTGGATCTCTCTCCATTTGCCGCTTTTTAGTCTATAATTTGAGAGAGTTCACTTTATCATGGGACAAGAGAACTTCATTCCCCAGAAGAGAGCTAGCGGCGGAGGAGGAGGAGGTGGCCTACCCACCACAACAGCCAACGGCAGAGGAGGTCGTGCAGCCATGCCCCGCGGCAGGCAGATTCATAAGACCTTCAATAACATCAAAATCACTATCCTCTGTGGCTTCGTCACCATCCTTGTTCTCCGTGGTACCATCGGCATTGGCAATCTCACCAGTTCTGAAGAAGAAGCTATCAACCAGAACCTCGTCGAGGAGACTAACAGGATTCTGGCCGAGATCCGCTCCGACAACGACCCTACCGACCCTGATGAGCTACCCGAGCCCGATATCAACCCCAATGTCACTTACACTTTGGGCCCCAAAATCTCTAACTGGGACGAGGAACGCAAGGTATGGCTTAGCCAAAATCAAGAGTTCCCCAATTATGTGAATGGGAAGCCTCGGATTTTGCTTCTGACCGGATCGCCTCCTAATCCCTGTGATAACCCGATTGGGGATCATTACTTATTGAAGGCAATCAAGAATAAGATCGACTATTGTAGGATTCATGGGATTGAGATTGTTTATAATATGGCTCATTTGGATAAGGAATTAGCTGGGTACTGGGCAAAATTGCCCATGATTAGGAGATTGATGCTGTCGCATCCTGAAGTGGAGTGGATTTGGTGGATGGATAGTGATGCAATGTTTACTGATATGGTTTTTGAGATCCCGCTATCCAAGTACAATAAGCATAATTTGGTGATTCATGGTTATCCTGATTTGTTGTTCGAGCAAAAATCGTGGATTGCTTTAAACACCGGGAGTTTCTTGTTTAGGAATTGTAAGTGGAGCTTGGATTTGCTTGATGCCTGGGCTCCGATGGGTCCTAAGGGGCCAATAAGGGAGGAGGCTGGCAAGATTTTGACTGCAAATTTGAAGGGGAGGCCAGCATTTGAGGCTGATGATCAGTCCGCTTTGATTTACTTGCTTCTTTCACAGAAGGATCAGTGGATGGATAAGGTGTATATTGAGAATCAATATTATTTGCATGGTTATTGGGCAGGATTGGTGGATCGGTATGAAGAGATGATTGAGAAGTACCATCCAGGATTGGGTGATGAGAGGTGGCCTTTCGTGACTCATTTTGTGGGTTGCAAGCCTTGTGGAAGCTATGGCGATTATCCTGTTGAACGGTGCTTGAGAAGCATGGAAAGGGCTTTCAATTTTGCTGATAACCAGGTGCTCAAGTTATACGGTTTTGGGCATAGGGGACTGTTGAGCCCCAAGATCAAGAGGATCAGGAATGAGACAGTGACTCCATTGGAGTATGTAGACCAGTTTGATATTCGGCATTCAGTGCATGAAAACAGCAGATGAGGGAGACTGTGAGTGCAAAATCTGTTCAATGTGTCATAATTTGTAGGTAATGTAATTCCTCAGTCAAAGACAGATTTAAATTTGATTACATTATATATTTAAGTTTTACTTGCTATGTTGTCTTGGTTATGCATCTGAGATAAAAAAGTAGAATTCTTTTATTAGCATCAACTTTGTCTTCTTCCTTGTTTGAGTAATCAATGAAGGAAAAATTTATAAACAAAAGCTACATTATTGTTGCCTTCCGTTTCTCTTCGAATTTGGGTAATGACCTGTTCTATCTTCCTTTGCACTCGTAGAATTGTATACGATTATAGAAATTGCAATCTGGGAAAATTTTGATATCCTCAATTTATGATTCAAATTACGAGTGATTATTTATATTATTCACTTCATGCCATCTGAAAAAATCATATAGATCTGTTGATCAATTTAGGTTGAAGTTCCGAAATTTTCCATGTTGAATATTTTAGATGGATGATGGCATCTGACATGCAGAACTATTAATCTTTGATTTCCCTGGTTTATTCGTTGATTGTCGATGCTGATTATGATTACAAGTGGGTATCCCAAGTCTAGCATGCTTAGAGGAAAAGCCTCCTGAAGCTATAAAGCATACTCCAGATTAGGGGAACATCTCCCAGGCCCTGCCTGTCAGTGCCATATTCTGCTGAATATTTTTCTGCAGCTTCCACATACTTGTTCTGGGATCCAGGACTAACATCCTGCAATTTGAGGATCGATTACATGCCCTTCCTAGGCCACTGCTTTGCTTACTCAGCCAAATTCACCTGCTCCCTTGACAGCTATTCTTCAAACATTGCAGATAATTGGTTTTTGTTTCCACACACTTACGATTGAGATTGATGACATTATATGGTAAAATTTATTTCAAATTACACATAAAAACACTGAAACAATAAAACAACCTTCTCAAACAATTTTTTTCCACATCTAAAATTATACTTTTTTTTTTCGAAAAGCGCTTTTCTAACTAACTTGTTATGTAAAACAAGAAAAGGATCCACAATCATGTGCATCAAAGAATTTTGATTATAAACTTCGATAGATTGTGGAGCATTCGATTTACAGATATGAAGTATAACTATTGCAAACTGCAGCCCTGTTCTGCTGCTCTAAGATATATCAATCCTCGTTTTATCCTCTGCAAAAGAAATCAGAATGAAAAATGGTGAGAAAAGGGTCGAGTACAAGAGCATCATCTTTAAGGTCATTCGACGTATCAACCAGAATTTCAGGCTCTCTCAAGGATATCCATCAATTCCAGTATAAAGGAAAGCTCGGGAAAACAAGGCTTTAACATGCCACATAAGAAATCTCTGGGAGTAGAAAAACT
This sequence comes from Cnidoscolus chayamansa, assembly GCA_948266635.1. NCBI lineage: Eukaryota > Viridiplantae > Streptophyta > Magnoliopsida > Malpighiales > Euphorbiaceae > Cnidoscolus > Cnidoscolus chayamansa. The sequence continues at coordinate 13,121 of CAOGCB010195695.1, read as the reverse complement.
TTATGTACTACTAGTCAAGGAACTTTTTCCAGGCAGTCCTCACCAAAGCATTTCATTCCTCTGTTCGCCTTACCATTAGGCATCACCAGAGTAACATCATCTAATTATTGACTAGCTATGAGGGAGACCAAGAAAATGTGTCAGTTTCTGGTTTATAATACCTCTTCTGTATCCCTCATGCGCAGGAGCTCCAGTTTTTCATAAGGCTTCCTGTCTGATAATGTAGCAAGCTGCAGCCAAGCATAAACCAAAATCAGAAAGTACAGCAAGCCATGTTTCATGACCACGTTTATTGTGAATAATAATCAGTACCCAGAAACTGAAGGGCTCTGGATCCCGTGATGTGGGCATCATTGCTTCTACGTTCAACAGTTTCTCAAGTCTTCTTTGATCTGTATGAATTTTTTTCATATATTGACATGAAAACATCTCCAAAATACAAAACAATAACATGGAATAAGAAATCCTTTTCTTTGTGACTGGCAAACTCTAAGTGCACAAATGACTTCATGATGGAAATGCAGATATGAAAATCGTTAAATAAAAAAACATTGGTTAAATTCTTCCATCTAAAACACCCACCGAGTTATATGTTTTATATGGAATAAATAGAGCATGAACAAGTAGAGTCATTTACCCCATGTGTTTACCACTACCTTGTCTTGCAGATTCCTTTGCCCTTCTTAACCACGATTGAGCATATTCTGCTGCATTATTTGTAATGTCCTGTAACTGAAAACATCCAGAATTGAATCCACAAAGGGACTACTAACATGTAACAAAAGATGAGTTCTTCTCACAATTTGAACGAAGGAATTTTAACTTGGAGATCTTAGGTCCGAGTCCTATTGGACTGAGGGGAATAAGGGTTTTATGGGATATAGGTGAGCTATCCTCCTTATGCTACCTAAGGATTGACGTGTCCAGGAAACAACTCAACTCAAATGAAGACCCAATCCAAACTAATCAAGGGGAACCCCTGATGAGCCAGACAGTATCGATATCCAATATTTTCTTGTATTGAACAAGACACTTGGTGCTTGCTATGAAATCTCATGGATACAAGAACTGGGCCAATTGAACAAAAAAACCAAACGATTGTGAAAATTCAAGCAAAATAAAATAAAATAATTTGTTACAATTATAGCCACAAGACTAAAATGAATTGAAGAAGTTAACGTTAAACCACAATGTAGTCCTTAAAGTTTTATTTGATAAATAAAATAGCCCTTAAAATAAATATTTTTATTTTGTTAAGAAAATAAATCGGGCCTAACTCCATTCCAATAGCTAGTTCAAAAGGTGATGGGTGCTAAGGCCTTATAAGTAGCACATAATCCTCATTCCAAATCGATGTGGGATTCAATACCCTTTACACCTAGATCAACTGAAGCATGAAACACAAATGGGAAGTCCAACACGCTAGCCCAAACACAAATGGGAGACCCAACCCATCTAGCTCAAACACAAATGAGAGGCTCAACATTGGATGGAAAGTCTGATACCATGTTAAAAAAATAAACCGGACCTAACTTCACTCCAAAACCTAACTTATAGGGGGAAGGGTGCCAAGGCCATATAAGAAGATGACGATTCAACATATTTCAACAATGTCATTTTTTTTCAATCCTACTATTTCTCATTCCCGCTTTTATATATGTATTATAGATTAATTAAAATTTAAAATGTTAACAAAACAAAATTTTATAAACTAATAATTATGATATTTTTATTTTATTTAACATTATTGATATTAAATAAACTTGGGTATATAACAATAATATGCACATATTTGTATCAGTATGTAAAGTATAAACATTTAATAAAATATTTTTATATATAATATTTATATATGTTATTTTATTATAATAGTATATATTTTATATTTATTATATAAAATAATAAATATTTATTAATTAAACTCCTATCATAAGAAAGTAATATAACTAAATAGTATATATAAAGATTTAAATGTTTATATTTAACAAAAACTTTAGGTACTATATAATAATTTACCATTAACTTTTCTAAAATTAGTTTAGTCTTATGGCTACAATTGTTTCAAGTCAAAATTTAACTTTATTGTAAGATTTAAAGTTTTAGATAAAAATGTGATTTTGCATAAGTGTTTGCCTTTTATTTATCCTATAGGTCCAAGAACTAAAAGAAAGTAGGTAATTTACTTCAAATTTGAAAAAGGTGTACATGCCAAAAACAGACAATATATTAAATCCTAATACCCTTGAATGGAACAGATACCAGTAACAAAAGGTCTAACCACCTTTTTTGCCTTTTAACTTTTCAGCATCACTGTGACGCCAAAACAAAGGAATTAAAATAAAATAAAGAACTAATAATAATAATACAGGAAGTGGAAGAAGAAGATAAAGGCAGCAAGCATACTTCTTCTCTCCTTTTTGGTGGATCATCCTGTAACCACTCAACGTCTGCAACACGATACCTGCTAAAGAAATAGAAAGACATGAAAATAACACACAAAATAGACGGACCGGGTAAACATCCATAGCTAATGCTATTGAAGAAAATGAATGATATTCAAAACAAGGCCAAGCTCACCCATCTTGATCTCGAGACCGGTGGATGCAAAATCTGCGGTCACTTTCAACCTGCAAGAAAAAAATAGTAAAATAAACAAATGCACAGATAAAAGTGGGACACTTAATGAAACACCACCACCCTCTTCTTTCTTGAACTCTGATACTTGGATCCTGCATGCTGAAAATTTGAAATTCATTTTCTACAACTAGTTGTCACTAAAAACAAATATTGCCATCTCAGCAGCATGATCACCAATTGTGAAGTCCTGTCACTTTTACAAGATATATGAAACATGAAAAACAAGTAATCCAATTCAAAGCTTCATAGCTAGTTTAAGTTTTCAGACCTTTTGTTTGTAAAGAAAAAAAAAGGAGCATGATATGCAAAATGATAGTGCAGGGAAAGGAAGTATGGTATTTTTACCTCTAGATAGAATCGTCCATCTGGAAGTGGCACACACCTATACAGTAACTAATTAACTCAGAACAAATTCATGTTAAAATGAAACTATTCAGAAATAGTGAGGGAAAGTGTGACAATTAGACAGTTAAAAATTTGATAACTACATTGAATTTGAACCATAAACCTACTCTGTTATCTCCACTTCACATCCGAAATCAACTATTAATCCTGTAGCAGAATCAAGGACAACCTATATAATCATATAAGAAACAAAGCAACATTGAGTATTTTTGGCCCACAATATGGTCCTTGAGGAGAAAAGAGGTGAAGAAAAGGACCACTGTCAATAATCTACCATTCCCATCCGGTGATTTCCTTCCATTATCCGCCTCACCTGTAATGAAAAGTAAAGAGCTGATAGACATTAGCTGTGCTAAAAAATAATTAAAATGGAAAATCATCTCTCAGGTTTAAGTTATCTTTAAAAAGGAAACGAGAAAGAAAGATGAAAGACAAAAGCAGCATGATACATATACCTAGTCTACTGCTAACTAATTTGGAGCTTGACACAAGATTCTACCATGACGTTAGGACACAGTTTTTAGACAAATTCCAGATTTCTTTTACTCATTTTCCTCCAATTTCCAAATCCTTGCTGACTGTAACTAGATTTAGAAAGAAGGTGATTCACCAATACCTGAACCTTGCTACAACTTTTGGAACCACTAGTTATTCGACCAAATATACAGAACCCAGATAAATGTCATAAAATGTTGTTTAAATGTGTTACTTAAACCTTGCTACAACTGTGTTGTTTAAATATGTCATGTGGTAAGCCAACATGTGCACACACAACAAATAACCAAACAGGTTAGCATTAAAATTCAATCATGATGCAGGACTTCTTCAGACAACACATATTAATCTTGTCTATCTAGCTAAATCTATTGCGTTCTCACTCTCTCACACATACACATACAACTGTTCATAACCAAGGTAAAAATGGTTTCAAATGCAGCAGGATTTCTAACACTCCCCCAAAAGGCAATACAAAGGGAGTCAAAATAAGCTTTTCATATTTTTAGATATCCAAAACCAAATAGATATAGGCTTCTCAAAGCAACCAAATAGTTGCATTCCAGTAGTATAGCTCACTGAAGTATAACAACCTTCAGAAATCAGGCCATGTTATTGGGAAAATGACAGCTGCCAAGTTACAGCCAGGTAAAAGACAGCATTAGCTCATATACTTGTCATTCCTCCAATTCTTCTTCACCTTTTGGGTCGAAAGAACAACATGAAGAAAATAAAATTCTCAAACTTGCTGAGCAACATAGTTTCTTTCTTAAACTACATACTTTTTGCATATCCATCCCCAAAAGCATCATTTTGAGAGGAACAGAAACAGGGTAGGGAGAAGTTCATATTACATGAGATGATATTAATCCAGATAAACTTCAATCAGTAGCACACACAAAGAAATGATAATTGTGTGTGATATTGGAAATGTTCCAGAAATTAATAATGAACTAAAATCTTAAAACCAAAAAAAATTATACTCTAATTTCTTCATTAGACGCAGATATCTTCCATTACTAACATCCTTGCTAACATAAAACATATGTTTGGATGTACCCAAATTGAACTTGAAAGTATTTGGCAAAGCAGTACTGAAAATTACAGATAAATCTTGCTAAATTCGACTATCCAATTAAAGCAGCAATTGCATCACACCCATTTAGGAGCTGTAAGATTTCATGTCACAACCATTGATAGCCCGTCATATAGAAACACATGGCGCATGAAATATGTGCATGTGTGTGTGCATATAGATACAAAGCAACCTTTTGAATTATTAGCAGTATGTTGACTCACCATTAATCTGTAACGGGGTTCAAATATGTGGAGTTGAAACTTCTGACATGGTATAACAACATCCATAACAAATAGGGGGATCAGATCAACCCCTAAATTTGTCAAATTTTCATGCTCAGACTTCCTCTCAGCATATTCCTCTGGGAAGTTCTTTTGTATGATGTTGTTTAGTGTCACACTGGTCGAAATCCAATAAATGTCATAAAATGTTAAATCGTTCTATACAATATACATCTCTTTGCTCATTGAAAAATTTTCAGTTTCTAGTTTTCACTTTTTATTGAAACCAAAATATTAGATAGAAAAGTTGAACTCATTGTAATGTGATATATCCATAAAAATGAGGAGGGCCAACAAGCCAAAACAAGTAAAAGATATCATTTCCAAAAATGAAACGGAAAATGAGAGTGTTGGACTTTTTCAAATCAAACTCTAATACCAAAACAACCAAATAATGGAAACAGTGACTTTACAAAGAAGAAAGCATTTTCCATCACCTTGCCTAGCAAGCATATTAAATAGGACTAAAGTTTTAAAGCTAAGACCGAATATTTTCCAAAAGCATAATTTTTTTCAACTGCAAGGTCTTTCAATTTAAATTGTGCATTATTACAATCAATATTTTAAATTGATAATTTTAGCCAACAAATAACATGATCATGCATAGTTCCTAATGCCCACTTTATCTCCTTGACAAAAGCCATAGCTAGCTTCTTCTAGACAAACTATAGAAACTAAATAACAAATTCAAAAAGAAAATGAAGGTTGTTTATTCCATAATATTTACTCTAGATACCAAATTGTTACAAAGATAAGCAGCTCACCTGATTGCACATGTTCTGGGACTGATAAAGAGAATTGTTCGGCACAATGGGCATCTATTACCTGATTTTTCATACAGGTTCAGAAAAACATAAATAGATGTGCTGCCACTGCTACAGCTAAGATTTAAAAAACAAACACAGAAAACACTGACCGCTATCCATTGACTGAAACAAACATGAACGGCAAAAACAATGCCCACAAGAAGTTGTAACAGGTTCATATAGTAACTTCAGGCAGAGAGTGCAATCAAAGTCACTGCTATGTTCTGGTTTACCAAGGCTTCTCGATTTATTAGTCATTAATCTCTCCAAATTCTTAAGACAAGCCCGAAGAATGTTGCTACAAATAACAGATTGCTTAGCAAGTGATATGCTAGTAATGGACCGCTCTATAGTATGGCCAGAGAATCTAAATGAATTGTAGAATTCAACTATCCACTGTTTGAGAATTTAAAGAGAAAATTATGCATCAGAATGAATATAAATACCTAAAAGGATCGACTTGAAGTCCTGAAAGAAAAACATCTAGAGCCAACTCATATTTTTCCAACTGCCAATCCACATCAAGTTGAATGTTAATTAAAAAATGAGAGATATATAGTATATTATAAGCCTAGGAACCTTAACACTTATCAGGGCTCCAATGTATGCAGGTAACCGAAAAGAGAGTCAAAACCAATCTTACTAGAATGAGAGCATTGGCCTTTAAGAGGTATGGATTCACTGAATTGTTTCTGAGGTTCATCACCTTCCCAGCATCCTTGAGTGCAAGCTGAAATAATTATTTAACACAAATTTCTTTTCATATTTCATGCAAAAGCTTATCATGTACTTTATTAATTTTCCAATGCAAATTAAGAAAAGATATATACTTCAGCATGTACAGTAGGATCCAGCGCATTTAATGGTTTATATTCGGAAGCAGAAGCAGGTCTCTGTTTCAGGAATTGGCTCATCCTGGTTTAACAAAATAAGAGAAATCTCATTTTTGCCCCTGAACTTTGGGGCAATCTCCAATTTTTTCCAAAAATGAAATTTGTGGCTCCATTAACCAAACCTTTTGATTTATTAGTATAATTAAATAAGATAAATAAAAATATTTAATATTGTATTATTAAAAAATTAAGAATTATTATTTTAATTTTTGGTAAAAGGGCAAAATTGATCCTAAATCAAAAGGTTTGGAAAAACTGGACCAAAAACTTAATTTTAGACAAAATTAGTTATTCTCCCAAAATTTAGGGGCAAAAATGAGATTTTACTCCATTAAGATGTAGTTGCAATAAACCAATTACAGTGATCAAATTTAAGATAAAAACATTTCCTCAAGATGGACAAATGACCATCCCTTCGAAGTACATGGGGAAGAATCTATAAATGAATGGAAAAAGTAATCAATTGGAGACCATAATAGCACAAAGACAAGAATAACCTGCTATAAGCAGCGCTCCTGTTGCCAAGAATAATAGCATCCCCAGGTTTGATGTTGTTCGCTCTTGAGTAACAATTGATAGCCTAAACAATAAATTTAACTGAGCATCCCTGGGTTTAATAGCAAAGAGTAGGCATAATTTTTATATAATAAAATCTATTTCCTATCAAAATTTAACCCCAAGAACAGCTCACCTAACTTCATAATCACTACAATAAAGCCTTAGATTAGCATCCCTACTTCCTTACTCAAATTTTCAGTATTGAAACATTTCTTTCACCCTACAAAAAAAAGCCTCGCTTGCACTTGCCATTTCCTGTTTTCACTTTTTTCATCATTCTTTTCCCCCTACTTTCCAGATCCAGATGAAGAAATTCACAAGACAAAGAAAGAATGGAAGCATTTCAAGCAAACTGCTGAGGAAGTGGATAAATATGATCGCACCAAAATAATGAGCATAAAAAGCAAAAATAATTTACCTCCTCAAAATGATTCCCTCGGAATGCCTTATTTCCATTCTGCACAAGATAAAAAACATGACTAAACCTGTCCCATGACAACGATCCTGCACCTTCATTTGCCTGCCATTTATCAAGCATTTGTCATTTGAGAAAAACAAACTCAATTCATTATATCTTGAGACGACAACAAAGTTTTCCACATCAAAAGGATTGGCTTTCCTAGAAGGACAAGAAAATAGTTGATCCAATCCCAACTCTCAAATTATAAGTGAATGCAGAAAAAACTAAAAGCCAGTCCACTTTAGTAAATTATTTAAACTTTCCGATTCAAGCATACATGAGAAGATACGTCTGTCACATTTCACTGTATCCTTTGCAGCAACATAAGCAGCTGTATGGATTTTTTTTTAAAATGCTACTAATTCACCAATTTTTTTTTCCAAAAGAGGAAAATCACAGTACCCTATTTATTCATGAATTCCTTCTGAATTTTTGGTACTCGGTCTTATAGAAAGCAAAGAAAAGTAGAGAATTAAAATTTATTTTTCTTTTTTGACAATCTCACCCTCGGATTTTTCAGCTAGTGAGCAGCTACAAGATTAAAAAAACAAATTAAATTGTTAGCTTCACAGCTAACAAACACTTTGAAGTAACGAAAAAAACAAAACAAAATAAAACAAATTTAACAAAACAACAACCATGCACCGTTTGGTTTATGAGAAAAAAGATATAGGAAATTAGAAAACATCAACAAGTTAACACGTTGTTGTAAAATATATACAGTATAAAAAAGAATTATCGTTACTTCAGCTCCGATAATTGAAAAAAAAAAATCGGGTGTTTCCTTCTTTTCCAGCATTTTCACTCAACACAAGGAGACAAGCAACAAAGAACAGGGGAAGAGAAAGGAAAAAAAGCAAAATCAATCAGCTAAAAAATATTATTGCTTAAACTAAAAGATAAGAAACTTTGCAAAAGAAATCTCACGCAAATGTAGTCCGCTACATCGTCGAGACCTTCGAGAGTCAGTCCAGACGACGCATCACCAGCCATTGCGGCAATCAAATCGTCTCAAAAACACGCAGCGACAGAGAGAGAGAGGGAGAGGACTGAGAAATTAAAAGTGAAGAACTGATAAGCAAATTGAAGAGGAAAAATGGAAGGAATACAGAGAAGAGGTGAGGGAAAAGAGCTTCACCGTATACTTCGTTTCCAGGACCCAATTCCTCTATGGTTTCTCTGTCATTATATACCAAACTTTTATTTTAATTAAAAAAAAAAAAGGAAATTGGGAGAATAGGCTCCTTTTTTCAGATAAATTACAAGTTAGTATTTATAAATTTAATTTATTTATTTTTAAGTATATTAACTTTTTAAATAACTCCGCCTATGCGAGTAGCGTAGCCGGTCCCAAGCTCGGGTAAAGGAGGAGGGTTGCGGTAGGTAGGCGGCTAGCGTAAAAATTTAGCCAATCTCAATATGGATCCTTTTATAAATAATACCTTTGGGACGTGTGTTGCGTTACTACTCGCAAGTATACGGATCGCAATGTAGTAATAAAATATCATTCCCACGAGGAACGGGAATTGTCCACTTATTACTCATTTTTCATATTGTGTTTGCAATAAATCATTACATCCATAAATCATTTATTAATTTTAATAAAACTCCTAGATAAGAGCAATTAGATAGAATTTTGTATAGAAAAATAGTAACTCAAATAACATTAGATCATATCTTTATAAAATCTTCCTTTTCATAAAAACTCGGTTTTTAGGAATTCACTGTTCTTAAATGCATTCATAGTGTTTTAACCAACCTCTCGGCCTGTATTAAAATCATGATATACATTACATCTAAATGTACTTTATTTCTTATTTTAACAAAATATTAACCTAGAACTTGTTCTTTGATTATTTCAACCAAGTAAAGTCAAATTCTGTCAAAATAAATTAAACATGTATCATGCATTTTGCTTTAACCATTATCATGTTTAAATCAAATGTTATGTTATTGATATGGATTGCTTAAATTCTTTCTGAGACTAAACAAACCATTGGAAAATATAATTTCAAAATCAATAATATAACTTCAAGAACTATTGCATTCATAAAAATCCACATTTACAATATTAGTTTTGCTAAAAGTAATAAAGTACAACAACCAAGAGATCTTAATGAACAAGAAGGAGTTTACAAAATTGAAATCACTTATCGCCTCTATGAGGGCGTCACACCTCGATGAATCTCTTGAGTTGTTGCTAGACTTGATCGTTGGATTGGCTCTCGCCTTTTCCTAAGAATGACTTGAATTCTGATACTGATTTTCTTCTTTCTTCTGTCTTGGTAGTTTTCTCTCCTTTCTATTTTTTTTCTTCCCTTTGTGGCTCCTTTAATAGATAGATGAAGTGTGGAAGTTGTAGAGCAGTTAGTTGGTCAGTTGGGGTCGGTTTTAGCCGGTTCTTGCAACTACCAACGGTTGGTCAAGGTGAAACAACATGACTCCTCGAGCAGCCACTGGATTCTGCAACTGTCAATGCCGTGTCGCGACCAAGAATAATGGATTCGCGGGCGCGATAACTTTCTACCTGAAATTTGGTCCATCTCACGACCAAGAATTGTGATGTCGCGACCGCGAGGACTTTCTGCCTGATTTTTGGCCAATCTCGCGACCAAGAATTGTAATGTCGCAGGCGCAAAGTCTACTTCAAAGGACCTTTCTCGGTTGTCTTCAATTCGGGACTAAGAAGCCCTTTTTGTCACTGTTGCGAATGGTGTCTGTGATGACTAAAAACTCACCCCTTTTTGATCCTTTTAACCTTCACTTCCACCTTCCAATGCTTATCTCCATGCCTGTATTCATTTTAACCCAAAACTATACAAAAACAAGTGAAACATAACAAAAATATACAAAAACACACAAATCAACACAACAAAATATAGTACTTAAGCAATGCCATCAAATTTCCCCACACTTAAGCTTTTGCTTGTCCCTAAGCAAAACAATGCTAGAGAAGCAATAAACTCAACAGATTCTGGTTGATAGATTATTTTTACTTTGCCATTTGAATTATTGAAGTCATGTTATAAAGATCACAACAGTTTTGCCAATGAATCTAAATGTGCAAATAGAGCATACTATGTGGAAAAACTTATAACAAGCAAAATTCTAAAGTTAAAAATCTAACTAAACTTGGATATGGAATGAAATAGACTTCCTTTATATAAAAATAGAAAATAGAAAAGGACTTTTTAGGTATCCACATGTGCTAATTTCTCATCTCAAGGCATCCACATGTGCTAATTTCTCATCTCAAGGCATTTTTAGGTATCCTATTTTAACACACATAAGTGGTTGCATTTTATGCTCCATACCACTTCTCACCTTTTTTTTTCACTCAAAAGTGGTTGCATTTTATGCTCCATACCACTTTCTCACCTTTTTTTTTCAATTTATTTTACTTTCTTTTCTTCTTTCAATCACATAGAAAAACTTCTAGTGAAGTGGTTGCATGTAATGCTCCATACCACTTCCAATTCTCATTTTCTTTTAATTTTTCTTTTCACTCAGTTTTTCTATCTTTTTAATACCCTCATCCTTTATTGAATTGAAGTTATACATAGAAAACCTAATATCTCATTCCTTTTTCTATGTTCATGTTCAAAATAGGAAGTGAAAAGACATCCATATCCAAATTCTATCAAGATAATTAACTAAAGATTTTAAACTTTGACTAAAGATTTCCTACATGGTATCCTAAATTTACAAAAAGTAAAGTCATGTGCAAACAAAGTTTTAATCTTATAACATATTCGATAATATCAAAACACCAAGCATATAATCTAACAAACATATATATAGTATAATTAACATACTTAAGTATGGAATAACTTAATGGCATTGAGGAAGTAACACAACAACACTCAACAAAGTTGTTGCCCCCCCCCCCCACACTGGAAGTTCATAATATCTCATTGTGAGGGGAGAACAAGAAAAACACAACATCAAAAACAAAAATGTTAACATATTTAAAATAACAAAAACATGATCAAGAAATAAATGAAAACAGTGAAACAAAATAAAACGAAAAAGAAGGGTTAAAAAGAACCTATTCTTCAGCAGAATGAGGAGGTGAAGGGGATAACTCCACATTTTGCTTGCGGAAGTAGGACTGTAACTGTCGTTCGATTCTCTGGTTTTAGCGATGGACTTGTGCAATGGTGGTGCTGATGCTTGCAACTTGATGCTGCAAAGCATTGTGTGAAGTCTCCAATCTGTCAACTTTTTGGAGGACTTGCCTCCAACCAGCAACTTCTTCATCCTCATCTTCATTAGCAGTAGCAACCATGGGAGATGTGTCTAAGGCTTGATCTTATCCAGTACTAGGAGGTGGTATGGCAGCAGAAGAAGAGCCAGCAGCACCTTGCTGCACTCCAATTCGTTGCTGCCAAGATTTCCAACTATAGGTAATGCTGTTACCATAAGGAATGTCATCCACTAACCCTGCCCTTTTGAAGTAGACACCTCCAAGAAGGCGTACATCATTTGATGATTGGGCAGGGGGTTTTGGAAGAGTCTTCCGGGCAGCATGTACCAATATAGGGGCAATACCACTTACTCCTAAAGTAGATTTTCCCTTTCGGGAAGCATTATACAAAGCATCAAAAAGAATACATGTAACATCAATTGTTCTTTCTTCCAAGATACACTCTAAAACATATAAGTCCCTTGTTTGAACCTTGGTGGATTCTACCCGGCCAAACAAGGCATAGCAAAGATATCGGTGCAAATATAAAAGACTTGCATCTTGAAACCATCTATTAGATGTAGTTTTGACATTGTATCGTGATTGCCCCGTAAGTGTTTCCTATACTACGGATGCCTTCCACCCTTGTTCACGATATGCAAAACCATCTATAGGGAATTGAAACATCATGTTCATAGCATCATAATCTAGAGTTAATTTTTCACCTTTATTCCTAAAGGTTATTGAATTCTCTATTTCATCTTCCCAATCAATTGTTGTGAGCATTTCAATAGTACAATCATCCAAATCGGGCATACGCAATCGTTCATACTTGTCTAAGTGTAGAACATGCAAATAGTGTTCAATCCTATCTAACATGCCAACTTCTGCAAAAAAGGATCTATCTAAGACATACATAGGACTAAAAGTACAATTAGATAGTTTTTGATAACGTTTACCTTCTTCATCATTGTCAAGGTGGAAAGGGCAATTGTATTTTTCCGCCAATCTCCTTGATTCTGTTGGCAGTGGAAGATTGTGTCGTCCTCCCTTGGCTGAGTGTTTGATAGGCATGATGACGATGGATAAATAAAACAAGCAAAAATGTAGTGCACAGTGGTGATGATCGGCTTGAACAATATTAGTTGTGCAAGACAAAAATAAGATGCAGGGGATTAGGGTTTCGGATTGGAGTGAAAAGTTGAAGAAAACAAGATGAAGAAATGCTTGAGTGTGAGAATCGGAAGAGGGATGTGAGAAAGAATGAGCAGGCGAGAGCTTTTTAACGTCGCGAGATCGGTTTCTGAAACAAACCGACGCGA